>ML779425.1:534649-564097 GCA_009831015.1 Picea engelmannii
AATTTAGGAGCTAACACCTATAGACTCAGTCTACCCCCATACATGCACATTTAATCAGTAGTGAATGTGGAGAATCTCAAACTCTATGAGCCTTCCATGTTAGATCAAGAGGAAGAGCAGGTCCTACCTTCCATAGAGGACTTAGCACTGGATGCTTAGGTAGAGTAGGAAGAGGACACAATTTTGCAGAAGAGGTCTAGAACTACAATATAGGGGCAACATGACATTTTGCAGATTGGGTTGAAAGGAAAACTTCCAGGAAAAGCGAAGTGGTACTCTAAGGAGAAGGTAGAGGAAAATTTTCTCACCTCATTCAATAGATATTTTGGGGGAAAAAAGCCTCCCTAAATGGGGAGGTATGATCCAGATTGGATCATTATGTTATTTTTCATCTATCTCAATACTTTATGGGTGGAAAAATTGGAGGAATTATCTTGCAGGGCCATTTTGGTGGCTAGTCCAAATTTGGAAATTTGGGTCCAAAAAACCGTATGAAATATTTTGGGGCCATTTTAAGGCATCAAATGAAATTTTTTTATAGTCCAAACCTTACTATTGAGAAATATTATATATTCTACACACTGAGACCTTTATAATGGTGCAATAATCGCCTCAATCAGAGTTTGTATGCGAAAGTTAAGCCTCCTGTAATTTGACCTACTGTATTGATCACCATGGTGTGAGTGGATTCCATGTCAACCTCCATTACTTAGACATGCGGGGATAGCCACGTAGTGTATTCTATAATAAAATTATAGAAGGTACAAAACCTTATCACAATTGAGGGTTGAGGAAGTCAAAACCCTACCCCTAGATGGTTATTGGGTTATGTTAAATACTGGGCCACTAGGAGGAGAAGGGGTTCCATTCTATGTTATTGTATTTTGTTTCATAGAAGAGTAGAACAACTGGGAGTGGGAAATTAGAGAGCATAATAGAGGGGGTTAATGTTATGTAGTAGCCTAATGGGCCACATGTCTCATGTAACTCCATAGAGGGTGCCTTCTCCTTTGTACTTGCATTATTAATATACTAGAGAAAAGAGAGTAGAGTAGCCTCACCTTGTAGATGAATTTTCTCCCATAAGGGTTTCCTAGAGAAAATATTAGTGTTATTTTGTGGATGGTCTGTAATTGTATTTTATTGTTCTCTATTTTCCACATTTTTTCTATTTCATGCATAGGCATAAAATTAGTAACTAAACATTTTGGAATCTAAAAGAATATAACCTTCATAGTATAGATTTCAGTTTTATTTATCATATCTATTATGAAGAACTGTTCAAGTGTAATATCCATGACAATTTACAAATCACATTGGTATCATAACAAGTTTTCTTTTGGTTATTTGTGGGAAGTTGCAGGATCCAGGAATCGACTTAAAGAGAAGTCGCATAAACACTATCCATGGCTACCATATCGATCACCATGGTGCGAGTGGATGCCACGTTAGGATCCATTACTTAGACATTTGGGGCTCAGAATTTAGTGTATTTTCTAAGAAAATTATATAAGGTCCAATACCTTATCACAATTGACGGTTGAGGAAGTCAAAACCCTACCCCTACATGGCTATCGAGCTATGTTAAATATCAAGCCCCTAGGAGGAGAAGGGGTTCCATTCTATGTTATTGTATTTTGTTCCATAGCAGATAAAAACAACTGGGAGTGAGAAATTAGAGAGTATAACATAGGGGGATAATGATCTGTAGTAGCCTAATGGGCCATGGGTCTTAGGTAACTCCATAGAGAGTTCCTTCTCCTTTGTACTTACATTATTTCCATACCAGAGAAAAGAGAGTAGATAAAGCTCACCTTCTAGATGGGTTTTCTCCCATAAGGGTTTCCCAAATAAAATCTTTGTGTTATTTTGTGGATGGTGTGTGATTGTGTTTTACTATTCTCTATTTTCCACATTTTATCTATTTCATGCATAAGTAGAAAATTGGTAACTAAAGATTTTGGAATCTAAAGGAATTTAACCTTCATAGTGTATATTTTAGTTTTATTTATCATATATGTTGTGAAGAACGCGGAATAACCATGACAGATTACATATCACTTACTACCAAACTCTATCAATTATCTGCCAACCTCAAAATCCACTGACAACAATGTAGCAATTTGCCAACAATTACATTTCTTCATTTATTTCCAACATTTCCCCTTTATGAAGAAATAAATTCTCTATGATACCTAACATATCTCTACATATTACAAACTTTGTATTTCCCAATTACTTAGTGAATATATAATCCATATTCTTAATTTTGTTACAATACATCAAATCAATGTTCTTTCAATTGAAACTTTTCACTTACAAAATGATGTTGATTTTCAATGTGTTTTGATTTTGCATAGTAAATTGGAAATTTCATTGAACTTTTATTGTCGCACTTGATAGTTGTAAGTACTCCCTGCCCTTTTCCCATGTCTTCAAGAATTCACCTTTACCAAATTACTTCATAGGTAGCACTGCACAATGATTTGTACCCTGCTTCAATAGAGGACAATGAAATAATTGGTTGCTTCTTATTGCTCCAAGACACAATCCTGGATCCTATATTGAATGCATATCTAGTGGTTGATTTTCTATCATCTGGATAACCCAATCAACATCTAAATAACCTAGGTCAACTCAACATTCAAATAATTAGTGTATTCAATAGCAAAATCAATAGTTCCTTTTAGGTATCAAATGACTCTCTTGGTAGTTTTCTAATGACTCTCATGTGGCTTATCCATGAATTGACTAAGTATGTTGACTAAGTATGCAATATTAGGTATTGTTGTGGTTAAGTAATTTAAAATTCTCACCAACTGTCTATACCTAGTTCCATTTACTTCTTTCATTTCATCATCAATATAAATATCAAAATTTCATTTTAATGGAGTAAACATTGGTCTACAACCATTCATATTGAATATTTTGATAAGTTCCTTTGCATACTTACTTTGAGTAATCAAATTTTTATAATCTTCCCTACATACCTCAATGCCTAAATAATAATGCATCTATCCAAATATTCTTCATTTCAAATTCTTGCTATAGATGTCTCTTGATTTCATCAATCAAACTTGTAGTGCTTCACGTTATGATTAAATCGTCAACATACAATGAAATCAAGAAACATTGCAATGTTCATCTTTCTTTATGTAAAGATTTGGATCACTCTTACTTTTTATGAATACTTGCTGGAAGAAGGAGTTATCAATTTTTATATTCCTTGATCTCGAAGCTTGTTTGAGACCATATAGTGATTTCTTTAACTTGCATAAAATATTTTCTTGTCCATGCTTCAAAAAACCTTCTGGTTGAACAATATACACTTATTATTTTAATTCACCATTAAAAAATGTTGACTTGAAATCCATCTAATGTAAGTCCCAATTGTGCTTAGTAGTTAATGCAATCATAAGTCTAATGGTGTTCATTTTAGCTACAAGTCAAAATGTGTCATTATAATCTATTCCTTACTTTTGTGGATAAAGTTTCGCAACCAATATAACTTTAAAATTGTCTATACTACGATCATAATCGAACTTAGATTTGTACACCCATTTTAAGTTCAAAAGAACTTTATTTTTAGGCAATTCAGTTAGTTCCGAAGTGTCATTTTCACAATGGAATCATATTCCTCTTGCATAGCATTCATCCATTCTTTATTATCCTTCTATTTCTCAAAATTTAAATGTTCTTCAACACTCATGACTTGATACATCAAAGCATAATATTTATACCTGATTGGTGTCTTGATTTTCCTTGTTTATCTTTATAATGCCTCACTTGTTGGTGGAGTAGCTCCACTCTTTATTGGTGTACTCTTGTTGCTTGTTAGCTTCAATATCACTTTGAGATTCAACATCATCTTGTTGATCTTCACTTTCTTTTACTTTTTCACTTTCAATTCCTTCTTCGGGAAGTTTCCATACATATTGACTATCATCATTTGCATACTCATGAAATATAACATCCCTACTTGCAAAGACTTTAGGAGTAATATGATCATACATTTTGTAAGCTTTATGGTTAGCACAAAAAACAATGAAAATATATTTGACTGACTTTGCATCAAGTTTCCTTCTATTTTCCTTTGGGATGTGAGCAAATGATTTACTCCCAAAAACTCCCAAATGATTAACACCTAGTTTATATCCATTGAATGATTCATAAGGAGTTTTATTCTCTAAAAACTTGGTTGGACTTATATTTTGTAAATACACATCTATACGTACAACTTCATCCCACAAATTATTAGGGAGATTCTTACCTTTGAGCATGCCTCTAGCACACTCTACTATGGTTCTGTTTTTCCTCTCAACCACACCATTTTTTTGAGGGGAATGCGGAACCGTTCACTATTTCTAAATTATATTTTATTTGCAACACTTTATTAATTATATTGAAGTGTATTCTCCCCCTTGATCTGATCTAAGGATCTTGACATGTTTACATGTCTACTTTTCAACCAAATTTCTAAACTCTTTGAAGTATTCAAGAACATCACTTTTCTATCTTAATAAATAGATCTATGTGGACCTAGTTCTATCATCAATGAATATAAGGAAATAAGAAGCTCCCCCAAGTGATTTAGTTTGTATTGGCCCACATGCATCATTATGCATTAATTCAAGAAAATATCTTTTCCATTTATTTGTCCTCATTGGAAACTCATTCCTATGTTGTTTTCCTAATGCACAACCATCACATTCAACATGCTCATTCTTAAAAACTAGAATACTTTTCACCATATCTTTTCTTTGAAGTAAAACTAGATCTTTGAGATTTAAATGATGACCATACCTTAAGTGTCATAGTTCTTTTGTAGACATGCTTGTGGATAACAATGCTTGATGACTCTCAACAGTAACATCAATTTTGTATAGGCATCCCACTATGATTCCTTATATTATGAATTTGTAGTGATCTTGCATATCCTTCACTTGACAACTTGACTTCAAAAATTCAAATTTCAAACCTTGATCTATGATTGTTGAAACTGAGATTATTTTTTTCTTAATCCCTAGTACATACATTACATTTTTTTATTTGTTTCACATGAACAATAAATTTATAGATGCATCACCATATCCTTTTATTTCATGAAATCTATCATCACCTAGATAGATTTTAGCACCATTAATTTTCTCATTATAGGTTTTAAACTAATCTCTATTACAAGTCATATAAATAGAAGCTCTTGAATATATGAACCGTGTATTACAATAATTTGTTTCTATTGATAGGGCTACATATGAAATAAAGAAATTTATATTTTTTGATGGCATCACTTACCTCTACTTCTCTATCAACAAAGTTTCCCTCTTGTCTTCTATAATTGGACTTAGTAAAATTATTTATCCTACATTCATAAGAATGGTGTCCAAACTTACCACAATAGTTACATGTACCATTCTTCTTCACACTGGTAGTTGTCTTTGATGAAACCCCACCTTGATACATTTTCATGTCAAGTTTGCCTCCTTTATTAGTTACCCACGGCTTTCCTTTGTATGGTTTCTTTCCTTTAGCCATTAAATCTTGATACGCATTTTGAAATATGTTGTCGACACTCTTCCTCCTTTCCTCTTCTTCCATAAAGATCCCTATCGAGTCATCAAATGAATGTGATTTCTCTCTTGCTGCAAGATTGGTGATAAATACTTGATATTCATGCAACACACCATTTAACGTTACAGTAACTAGATCACTACTTGATGCTTGCTCACCAATATCACCCAACTTATCTTTTAAATCTTTAATTCTAGATATATAATCAACGATGCTTTAATTTTCTTCCATTTTATTTGAACGAAGCTTATTCTTCAAAAATATTGCTCTATTTGAATTTACTATTTCATACGAACATTTTAATGCCTCCCATGTCTCACTTGATGTCTTGCATTCCCTTATATGAGGAATGATAATGTATTTCACAAACAGTCTCAAGATAACATTTTCTTTGGTTTTTCTTTTCTTCCAATCTTGAACCAAGGCTACAAGAGCACCTGGTTTAGTTTCAGTTCCACTCACAATTTCCCATACATTGTATCCTTCCATTAAATTCTACATCTTAATCTTTCAAGCTATATAATTCAATCCCTCTAACTTATTTTCTTCATTTAAATATGAATCTATTCGATTTGACATGGCTAAGTACAAAAATAAATAAGAGGAATTTATTTGCAATATCGATTTTACTAGCACACAACAATTTTCACAATGTTGTTACAAACACACCATTTAACATAGTGAATGCACAATGTGGCTTTATCTCATGTGTCTACACTTTCACAAATGGAAACTCAATTTCTTAGTAATTCATCCTCTTGCTAGAAGCTCCATCTGGTAGTTGTGGATCCTCTAGACAACACGTACCTCCTCACATTAACCAATGACTCTATCACTCCATGGTAGCATCTATCACTCTCACGAATGTTGTGTACTTTTCTCATAGAGCACATCTTCCTTACACCCTCTCATGCCAAGATCTAATAGAAAAACACAAATTAAACACACACAACAAATGGATTTGTATGCAAAAAAGCAATGGTTCTCTATTTCATATGTTGAATAGGGAAATATACATGCCTATATATAGGATTTATAGATATTGGCATATCCCTTAAAAATTGAATCTAAATTGAAAACATACATATCTAAGTATTCTTATTGATAAACTCTATCAATTATTTGCCTACACTCTATTCTTATTTCTAGACTCTATCAATTATCTATCAACCTCAAAATTTGTTGACATCACCGTAGCAATTTTCCAACAATTACATTTCTTCATTTATTTCTAGTAAAACTATCATATCACTCAAGGTTGCATGGAAATGGAGTTGATTCATGAATTTGACTTAATACTTTCACTTGTTTCTTAAACCTGGCTTATTTTTCACCTCAAATATTGAGACCTATCCTTCATTTGAACCCCCAAAAATCACTTCCATATCTAGGTTTTTATCCACAAACCCACTTCCCCATAACAAATTTGTCTCATCCTCCCTTCTATTAGACTCAAGAATAGTGTTTGGATATCAATAAATCATGACAATAAATCCAACCACCATAGATGATATGGATGATAAGATTGATAGAGAAATATAAGAAATAGAAATAGGGACAACATAAGAGAGCAATACACATGTGGAGAAATGACCATTCATCAAGATGTGTACAATGGAAAGTGTGTTTACTTTATGCTAGTTTCGAGGGCTTATCACAAGTGGATAGCTAAAGGTGCTTCCATATTATCAAAAACTAATCCAGGTGGATATCGGTGGCTTCCCACCTCTTCCACTAACTCAATAGTTATCTATCTTCTTGGTATTTTTTCTACGGTTTTTCGGGTACCAAACTTCCAGGGCTGTTTTGAGGCCCTAAATGGTGTTTTTTGGACATTTGGGGGACCAAGAGTTTCCTTAGCATGCACTAGCCCCAACCAAAAGTTGTAATCCTTAGACATTTATTTCCAATGAGCTATCATGTGCCCCAAACAAAGATCGTATTCAAAATTTGTGCCCTTGAGGAGATGACGTATAAACTAACAACCTCAGGGCCCACAATACTTTTGGTGTTTCATCTTCTAGGGTTAGGGTTTTGATGTTTAGGTTTTTTTCCTCTTTGTTTTTTAGGCTTCATGATAAAAGGACCTTTCGACCTCTTTGTAATTATTTTTTTGCGAATGCACATAGAGAACATCTCTTTCCCTTAAGAGATAAGCTACCACCATTCTATCTAGTTTGTGTTCTACAATATTCTGTAATTTATTCATTAGTAGAAGTTGGGTTTCAATGTATTTCTTTGTTCTCTGCTATATTTTTGAACTTGTATCTATTTTTTTTCTCAAAATAATCCAGATCAGTAGTATTAGAGTAGTCTACTCCTTGTTTTTTCTTAGTGCATGTCCCCGATGAGGTCAAGGTATAAAGAGTTGGGTCTCCATATAATTTCACTTGGGAACGACCACTCTCACTGGCCCAGGAAACCTCCCATGATGGAAGAAAAGAGAGATGAAGGAGCAATATTTCCTTTCAAATTTTTTCTTGAGGAAGCTCTCACATTACAATGAAACAAGATGATGGACAACTTCACATAGACCCTTTGACAACTGTCAAAGAGAGGTGAGGCACCTTCAACAAGTAGCCATTACAGAGGCATGACACCCTTCAAGGTGAAATTCAACTTTGATATCCCCTTATTTGAAGGCCATATAGATGTATATGCTTTGGAGAAATGTATGAATCTATTAGAAGGGTATTACTTTGTTCAAAAAAAATTTGACACTGAAAAGATCACCTTCACTCTCCTTGAATCCCTCCCCCATGTCAAAGATTGGTGGGCATGTTACTAAGAGAGACATAATGAAGATGATTCTAATGCATTCGGGACATGACCCACTTGGACGACCTTTGTTGATGACCTCAAGGAGGAATTATATCTTGTCAAAAACTATGATGACTAGTACACGAAATGGACACCTCTATATTAGGAAAGAGACCAGATGGTGCTAGAGTACACTAAGAGCTTCCATACCTTACACTCAAATTTGGGTATTAGAGACTCTGAGTGGAACATGGTTCTAAAGTACCGCAATAGCCTACACAAGTACATACAAACAAAGATGGATTTCTTGGACATCTCCTCACTAGAGCTGCTTATCGATACACTGTCAAAATCAAGCATAAATTTAAGTAGTGAAATAAGCAAGAGGTCGGGTCTACAAATATACAACAACAAAAGCATGAACAAGGCGTCCTGAACTCACAAACAAGGGATAGAGAAAGGAAGGAAAACGTTAAGGGAGCCAGTCCAAGCCATGGGGAAAGAACAATAACGTGAAGATGAAGAAGGACATTGGAAAGTGGTGTGAGTTCCACAAAATCCCCTGGCACAACACTGATGGATGTCGTTCAAAAAAAATATTGTTGGCTAAGCTTCAAAAAAAAGAGTTGGACCCTGAATCAAACTTTGATTTGTAGCAAGATAAGACAATGAGGATAATCGATGTGAAACCTAGTGCTACCATTGCAACCAAAAAGATCCAACTAGACAAGTCATAGGAGCTTGAGGAAGGGGAGCACCTCTTTCATTCACAAATGTGGGTGAAGGGAAACCCACTGCATTTCATTTTTGATAGAGAGAACCATAAAAAATTGATCTCGACCAAGGTCATCAAGAGATTGAAGTTGTTAATGATGCCATAACCCCAACCATACACCATTGGTTGATTTATCTAAGGATGCGACTTTTTTTTCAACCAACGTTGTCACCTGTTATACTGCATCAATCCCTTCAAATATGAGGTACTGTGTGATGTTTCCGCACTCAAAGTTTGTGATTTTCTTATAGTACAACCTTATATAGGGAAATTTCATGTTGTTTATGAGTCCCGACCCCATAGTTTCATTATCACTTTGGGGGTTCAACCCTACCAGGTACCTGAGGTAGTTTTGACTACTGCGATTTCATTGATCTTAGCAAAATAGTGCCGTAAAGTAATCTCACATACTGCAAAGTTTGTTCTCTTCATGGTTTGGTCAGAAGGGGAATGAAAGGTCACTGTGACCACCACAAATTCAATACATGGTCTCTCTACACAACAAAAATAGGTGGATAATATTGCAGAGGAATACAAATACCTCTTGACTTCACTTATAGGGGTGCATATGCACTGTAAGGTCAAACATCCCATTGATTTGATACCTGGTGTTCCCTTTCCCAATAGTCCAATATACATATGCTTCCTTTTGGAGAATGAGGAAATAAAACGTCAAATTCATGAGCTCATCTGTAAGGGCCACATTTGACCAAGATCCTCACCTTGTGGGAGCCGAATTGTGTTGGTGCAGAAGAAGGATGGAATGTGGCGGCTCTGAATTGATTATAGAGCCCTAAATAAAATCACTATCAAGAATTGATACATGATCCCTGAGATTGACAATATTCTTGATTAGCTCAAGGGTTCCAAGTTATTCAACAAGATTGATATGAAGTAGGGTTAAAAATAGGCTCTGATAGATTCAACTGATGTATGGAAGAAAACCTTCAAATCTAAAGAAGGCCTCTTCAAGTGGTTGGTCAAGCCTTTTGTCTTGACTAATGCTCCAACAACATTCATGAAGATGGTGGATGATATCTTTCAATCGTTCACAAACTCTTTCATGGTGGTATATTTGGATGACATCCTCATCTTCAGTCAGACCTAGGCATAGCACTTGAAACACATTCAATAGGTTATGAGCACCTTGCGACAACACAAGTTATACGCTAATCTGGATAAATTACCATTCAACATGCAGAGAATCCAATACTTAGGATACATCATGGATAAAAATTGGGTGCATGTGGACTCGGCCAAGATCCAAGTAATTCAAAATTGGCCAACCCCAATGACTCTTAAAGACCTTCACATCTTCTTGGGCCTTGCCAACTTCTACTAGATGTTTGTGTTGGGGTTATCTCATATAGCTTGACCCTTAATTCAAGAGACCAAGGGGGGAGCTAAAGCCAAGTTCTCCTTGTCTAAATAACAATAGAAAGCATTACAGGATATGAAACATCATCTTTTTTCTACACATGTCCTCACATTGCAATATCTACAACAACCTTTCGATATCGAGACAAATGCTTCAAACTATTCCATTTGTGTCATCCTCACTCAGCAGGGACATCCGATTTCCTATAATAGTGAAACACTATCTCATATTTTTCGAAGGCTGTATCCCACCTATGACAAGGAGATGTACTCCATTATGTAGGCATGCTAATAGTGGAAGCAATACAATATGGGAAAGGAAACGATCATCCAGATTGATCATAAGCCTATGCAGTTCATGTAGACACAAGGGAAATTATAGAATAACCACCACCAAAAGTGGCCCACATACCTAAAAAAATTGCACTTGAACATCAAGTATAAGAAATGAAGCACCAGAGTTGTTGATTGCCTCAATCGACCTCCAATTGCAACACTAACCACAATGCTCAACTCCTGTGGGCATGAGACCTCAAGGTGGTCCCAACTATATGATATAGATATTGACTTTGTTGTCGCATATTGAATACTAGGTTGAGGAACCCCAATTGCATACTTTCATCTCCAAGATGAATTGCTATGATATCTAGGCCATCTTTGTATTCCTTCAAGCGAGCATGTGAATATGATTTGGGAAGTTCATTACATTCAGGTGGTAGGACACTTTGGCGTGGAAAAAATAGTGGTAGTATTGAAAAATTATTTTTGTTGACCGAAGCTTTGATAAGATGTCAACAAATATATGAAATCATGCACTGCTTTCACCATCACCAAATCCACCATTAAGAAATAGTGGTTATACACCTCTTTGCCTAATCATGATAGGCCTTAGGAGTTTGTCTCCATGGATTACATATCTGGTGTATCTTCAACCAAGCATGGTAATGATGGTGTCTTCATGGTCATCATTTGATTTTCTAATATGACACTTTTGAAACCTCACAAGAAGAGTATCACAGTCGAGGCCAATGCTAAGCTCTTCTTCGAGCGTGTTTTGGTTCATTTCATGCTACCACAAACTATTCTTTCAAATCATGATAACAAGTTCTTGAGTACATTTCGCTCCACTATGTGGTCATTGATGGACACCAAGCTCGCCAAATCAACTACCTTCCACCCCCAAACTAATGGACAAATGGAGGTAGTCAACAATATGTCGAGGTTGAGTTGAGAGACTTACAAGCTAAAAATTCCATATGGTTGTAAGGAGTTGAGGGAATCACGCTCCAAAAGTTCCACAAGATTTAGGTGAGGAATTTGTGGAGAGTTGAGGGACTTGCAATTTCCCAAAGTTCCATAAGGTTGAGTTGATGATATCAGAAGGAGTTAAGGGATTCATAATCTATATTGAGGAAAATTAAAAGAGACAATGGAGTCACAATCTAAATTGAAGACTTTTCTAGGAGTTGAGGGACTTACAACCTAAATTTAAGACCTTGCAAAGAGTTAAGGGAATTTAATCAAGAAGTTCCTCAATGTTGTAAAGAGTTGAGGGACTTACACTCTAATTTTTTCATAATATTGAGGTTGACTTGAGAACCTACAAGGATTTTAGTGACTTGCAACCTATAAATTCCATATGACTGTAAGGAGCTGAGGGACTCACACTACAAAAGGTCAAGGTGATGATTTTGTAGAGAGTTGAGGAACTTGCAATTCAAGGTTGAGTTGGGATTTTATAAGGAGTTGAGGGACTTGCACCCAAAATAAGTTCCATAAGATTAAAGTGAGGACCTATTGACATTTGAATCTGTCAAGACCGAAACGACAACCTCACGAGATTATGAATCCCCCTGCGCTTTTAAAGAGGTGGAACTCCTCTTTGGCTAAAATATATATCTTGAATATCTTGGATTAGGAGAATGTTTAGGAAGCAAACCCTAGATATTTATTCAATAAAATGTTTCTCCAATAACTTGATATGATCTTTATGTGCAACAAAAAGTCTTTTAACAATAGAAAATATTGAAGGAGGGCTTCAACATTAGAATTTCTTTGTGATCAACATCACTTACACAATCTTCTTAATCACATATAAATGCATCCATATCTTCTTCACAAGAAATAGGAGAAAATAATTTGATCATCTCAAATAATTTTAAGAGTATTATCATTAATATCAAAAGATAATTTGATAGATCAATTTCAAATATCTCATACTTAAGACTCAAAGTTGCAAGATACAATTGAAATAAACCCCAAAGTAATTCTTTGTGGAGTTTTATTCATGCAAAAGTTTCTTCATTACAAAATATTTGACAGTAATATATATGGTTGTACATACTCCATGATCATACAATAAAATTATTTTGAAGAATACAAGAAGAACACTCAAGAACTCAGTCTTGTGCCGAATTCAAAGATTCAAGCATAAAGCTATGAGAAATGGTGTAGAAGAATAGAAAGAGTGGAGAAGATAGACATCTATTTTCGTTGATCAGAATCTTGACTGTATATTCATGGATGTACCTTATTCTTCCTCTGATATTCTACCCTGACCCTCTGATAATTCTAATTATGAAACCCTTGATGAAGCACTTCTTCTCTTTAAAAATTAGATCTTCTAACTACCTGAGTAATTAGGGTTTTTCCTTTATTGAATTTCCCGTACACTTTTCTTCTTAAAGTATTATATTTAATTAATGCCTCATTAAGTTTGTTTTTAATTGGTTCACAACATTATTATTCGTATCTTTAAAATGGGTCCCTTTCCTTTTTTAATAAAAGCTTTTAAATAAACTTTTATTTTCAAAATTTAATTAATTTCCCCTTAAAAGAGGTGGAATGTGTTTTAAATTTTTGGAAGTTATAATCAAATTTGCAGCCATTTAAATCACTTCATATGTGATCTTTATTGTCTTATATTTCCAACGATATAAATTTCTCCCAAATCCGTCGCCTAGATCTCAAGATATGAGCTCGTGAAGTTGAGTTGTCATGCAGACCCATTAAAAATGAAGTTGACTGATATTTCAATTTTTGGGAAAAAAATGTTTCCATTTTCAGTACTTCAAACCTTTACTATGATATTCTACATCAAAATACCTTTCCAACGGTATAAAAGTTGCATGATTATGACATCCAAATCTCAAGTTATGGCTTCTGGAAGATTATGACTCAGGAACCGTCGATCAAAATTGATGGGCAAATGTGGACCCTTGATCAAATTTCGTTTTTCTCCATGAAAATTCTACTTTTTTCTTCATATAAGTTATCCCACATGCATGGGAGTGTTTTGTATACAATGGTATATAATTTTAAGTGTAACATACACTTAAAAAGAAACATAAAGAGAGAAGACTTTGGAGTTTAAAGGGTTCGACCTCCCTTGGAAATTAATTAATAAAATAAACATTTTACTTGTCAAATCAACCTCCAATCTACCTATTTAACACTGATGAGTCACCCATCCATTGTCACAAGTCACAAATTGATTGGATGACACATGTCACATTTCCATAGGTTTCCACATGTCTCCAATAAGAATCTGCCACATGTCTTCCTCCATGAGCCACCATGTGGATGTATTCCGTTGGTTAATAAAGTGACATGTTACCCATTTTCGAGGGCATGGTAGATTGAGTTTGTTGTGCGCTCGTTTCACCCACCCTATATACCTTAGTAACTAGGTTGGAACCACTCGACTGTCCAGCCAGAGGCCTGGAGCACCCTAAATTTATTCATTTTCAACATCCATAAATGTTATAGATCTGCCTATAGCCCCAAGAAATGATGAAGCTAAGTATTTTTCTGAATGTGACCCCAAATACACACTTGGTGGGGTTAAGGAAAATGTGATATTGCCTCAACACAGATTATAGATAAGAATTTTTCATTGTGGAAACATGATAACCTCTCTATTCATACAAGCTAATACGTAAGAAACTCAATAAGAAGAACTTAAAATATATTCAGCTTCGACATGATTCCAAATCCAATAAATATAGATTGTATGACTTGTATAATAAAAATTTGGTTATGTTTTCTATGTTATTCCTCTCACCTCCACCCGCATGGGAAACTACTCGAAGTAATGACATTGGAATAGTATGGCTATTATCTATACCACCCATATCATAGATAGCACATTGATTCCCTTCCATTCCCGTTGGTCATACATGCACAAGGTTTGGGGCTGGCACCCACTATGGGTTGAAAATCCTAGCAACAAGAAGAATTTTATGACGAATAGTCATTTGCTTATGTCCATTCTCCCTGCCACTGGGGATTCCTCACCCTCCGGGCCAAGGGTGGAGTCAGTAGTAGTTCCAACAAATACAGTTGTTGTTTACGCAGTAGTTTACCCTTTTCTCTTGACTCATTCTATTCAGTCAAAGAACCATCACTATCAGTAGAATCCGAGTAAGCATCAAAATTAATTAATAAAATACAAATTTTACTTGTTAAATCAACCTCCAATCTGCCCATTTAGCACTGATGAGTCACCCATCCACTACCACGTGTCACAAATTGATTGGATTCCACATGTCACATTTCCATAGGTTGCCACATGTCTCCAATAAGAATCTTCCACATGTCTCCAATAAGAAACTGCCACATGTCTTCCTCCATGAGCCGCCATGTGGATGTTTTTCGTTGGTTAATAAAGTGTCATATTACCCACTCATGGGCTGCCATATGGTACCATTAATAATCTGCCAAGCGTAATAGTCATAATAGTCATAGGCTGCCAAGTAATCATTTGCCATGTGGAGACATTTAATTGGTTGGCAATAAAATAATAAGAAATAAGGTCAAAGGAGAATAAGTTAAAGTGCGGGGAGGAGGGAATGAGAAGGGGGAAAGGGTAGTTAGGGAGGGGGAGAAATGTAGGGAGCGAGAGTGAGGAGGTAAATTTAGGGGTAGCGGAGTTAGGGGGTGGGAAATGTAGGTGGCGAAGGGATAACAATGATGTAGGGTGAGGTAATGGGGGGAGAAATGTAGGGAGAAGGTTCACAGGGTGAGGGAGTGAGGGATTCAAGGGGGTGTGGGAGTGTGTCCGAGAGTTCGACAAAATAATAAATTAGAATAAGTATGGAAATAAGGGGTGGGTAAGGGGAGTAGAGTGAGGTGAGGGAGTATATGAGTGAGTTCGCGAGTTTGAGAGTCCAACAAATAAAATAAATAAAATTAAACTAAGTGATGTGTGAGGGGGTAAGGGAAAGAGAGGTAAGGTGAGGAGAAAAGTTGGAAAAATAACTAGGTGTGCAGAAAAAGTGATGAGTGTGTGGGAAATAAGTAAAGAGTATAGAAAAATTTGAAAATGAGACTAAGTATAGAAGAGGTAACATGGGAAAAGAAATGAGAGAAAAGTGGAGAATTATGGCAGGTGCCCGCAAGAGATATAAGATTTTTATGGGTTTTGAACCCGATTTTTATGGGTTTTGAACATGTAGCAAGAATAAAACCAGGGTCTTGGGCCTGCAAATTTTTAGATGTGTTTTGAAGAAAATAACTTTATTCCTCATGGAAAAAGCGCCCTTTCCTCTTAAACATAAACCTGGATATGTTGAGCATACAAAATCGAATTTTAGATCCGAAAAATGCATGGCGAAGAAGAGACCAAGGGCTACACCATGGAATTATAATTTTTCAAAATTTTTCTTTTTTTGATATCATTTTTTTATGAATCCAAGAGCGGGAAAACATAGATGACCAAATTTTCGTTAACATGACCTTGCACAAAGTTGAGGGAAGCACATTGTGAAAGTTCTAGAATGTTGAGTTGAGAGACTCACACTCTAAAATTTTGATTTGTAAACTATCATGGATATTTCATGGGATAGTTTGTCACAACAGATCTAATAAAACACTGAAATATTCACTATGAAGGTTAATTTCCTTTAGATCTCGGACTCTTTAATTACTGGTTTTCTGCTTAAAATGTATGAAATAGTTCAAATATGAAAAATAGAGAACAAAATAAATATGCACACACCATCCACAAATAAACAAAAGATATAACCTGGGAAACCCAATACGGGAGAAAACCTGACTAGAAGGTGAGGTCGCCCCACTCTCTTTTCTTCAAATGCAAGTACAAAGAAAGAGGCACTCTCTGTGGAGTTGCCTTTGACATTGTGGCCTATATGGCTGCTACAAAATATCTTGTCCTCTATTATACTAACAAAATACCACTCTCAACTTTTATGTCATTTATGGAACAAGATACAATGCAAGAGAATGGAACCCCCTCTCCTCCTAGTGGCCCAATATTTAACATAACCCAATAACCATCTAGGGTTAGTGTTTTGACTTCCTCAACCCTCAATTGTGATAAGGTTTTGGACCTTCTAGAATATTCTTGAAATTACATACGTGGCTGACTAGCCCCATATGCATGAGTAATGGGGGTTAATGTGGCATCCTCTCATATCATGGTGGTCAACACGGTAGGTCAACTTGCAGGAGGCATAACTTTTGCATACGAGCTTTGATTGATGTGATTTTTGAACTATTGGAAAGATCTTGATGTGAAGAATAGAATCACTAGGTGCCAAATATTGATGGGAAAGTTTTAAACCCAAAAAAATTTATTTCATGCCTCACATGGATTCGAAAGGTTTCAAACCTCAATTTTCCAAACTAGGACCTATCGTTAAAATGACCCTACAAGATTATTCCCCCAAATTTTTCCACTATGAAAGCATCGAGCTAGATGGAAAATAGTATAATGATACAATCTAGATCATACCTCTCCATTTAGGGAGTATTTTTATCCCAAAAATCTTTATTAAATGAGGTGAGGAAAATTTTCCTCTACCTTCTCCTTGGAGTACCACTTTTCTTTGCTTGGAAGTTGTCCTTTCAACCTAATCTACTAAATATCATGATGCCCCTATATTGTAGTTCTAGACCTCTTCTACAAAACCATGTTCTCTTCCAACTCTTCCTGATCATCTGGTGCTAAGTCCTTTATGGAAGGTATGACATTCTCCTCTCTTGATTCAACATGGAAGGCTCATAGATTTTGAGATTATCCACGTTCACTACTAAGTAAATGCACATGCATGGGGATATACTGAGTCTATAGGAATTATCTCCCTCCTTCTCTAATACGTCGAAAGGTCCATACTGTAGATCCTTGATCTTCTTACCAAGACTATGTAGCCATTCATTGTTCACATGTAACCAAACTCTGTCTCCCACTTTGAATGACTTCTTGGTTTTGTGTTGATCATGTCTAGCCTTGTATTTTTCCTGTGACTTCTTCAACGTCTCTTGTAATTTCGAATAGATCTACCTAATATTCTCAAAAAAAAAAAAATCTCACAATGCATCTCTTGTGATGTCCTCCCTCCCTCCTCCTTGTTTTCCATATACAACATCCAAGGGTGAAGGTGGAAAATACCCAAAGCAAGTTTCAAAAGGTGACTTACCAGTAGAAGTGTGGATTGTTATATTATAAGAGTGTTGTAAGTAGATCATATTTTCATCCCAAGTCTTTAGATGCTTCTGATTGTAACCCCTCAAAATATGCACCAATGTTTTGTTAACGACTTTTGTTTTCCCATTTATCTATGAATGGAATGTTGTAGACCACTTCAACATAGTGTCTATATTCTCCCACAATGTAGTCTAAAATGTGCTGAGAAATATAGTATCCTTTTCTGAGATGGTGCTCCTTGGCATCACAAAGTGCACCTAGACCTGTTCAAAGAACATGTTTGTTGCTTCATATCCTTTGATGGTCTTTTTACAATGCATGAGAATGCACATCTCGCTAAACCTACCAACTACCACAAATAGATAGTCATGTCCCTTCCTATTTGTTGGTAAAACTCCCACAAATTCCATGGAAATGCTTTCTCAAGGTCAAGTGGGTACATGTAAGGGATAATATAGACCTTGCTTCCTATTACTAGGCTTGTTTGTAAAACAAAGTATATATCCTCTAATATATTGTGCTACATATTCTTGCATTCTGGGCCAGTACACATATCTCTATAAATTGGAAACTAGCTTCCCAACACCAAAATGTCTTGCAACCTTGGAGATGTGAGCCTCTATGATAAGTTGTAGTTGTTCCCCTTTAGGGACACATAGTTTTTTGAGGTTGTAGAGTAAACCATTCAAAAAATCATAAACATCCTTGTTGTTACCTTCTTATATATGAATTTGGCCCTGTAGCTATTGAAACACCTCCTTGAAGTCCTCATCTTATGTGCATGCCTCTTTGTATGCATCATGGGTAAAATGATCCATGTTAATCAAAGTTTCTAAATTCATAATATTGGATATGGCTGGCCTTGATGACTTGATGAAATTGTTTTAAAAATTCCATCTACTTGTAATGTCTAGTTTACTTTAGCTTACTTTGGGCCTGCAATACTGTAGCGACTGGTGACCTATGTGGATGATGGTCTTCTTTCCCATTAGATAATGTTTCCACTTCTTGACAGCTTGAACCAGGATATATAATTCCTTGTCATAGGTAGGGTAGTTGAAAACTACCCAATGAAATATTTCATAATCATAGCATACATCTCTTCCTCCTTGCATTAAAACTACTCCCATGGCATACCAACTTGCATCTATCTCCACTCCGAAAGGATTTTGCAAGTTTGGTAATGTGAGAATTGGTGCTTGACTTATCTTTCTTTTCAACTCATCGAAAACCTTCTATCTATTCTTTCCCCACTAAAAAATCTTACCACTCGTTGTTATGGCATGGAGTGGTGTAGCTACTATTGAAAATGAAGCTATGAAATTTCACAAGTACATTTTTTCCCAAGAAAAACTCCTAACTTTAGTGACATTTGTAGAAAATGGCCATTTCATGATGGGCTCCATCTTTGTGGGATCTATCTTGATCTCCCCTCCACTGACCACATACCCAATAAACACCAAAGACTGTTGAGTAAACTCACATTTCTTGAGGTTAACTAGCATTTGGTGCTTCTTCAGAGTCTCTAAAACTTGCATGAGATGTGAGATGTGCTCCTCCCAGGTAGCACTATAAACCAATATATCATCCAAATAGACTATAACAAATGAATCTATAGATGGGAATATTACATCATTCATTAGTCTCATAAATGTAGTTGGTGCATTACATAAACCAAATGGCATGAACAACCATTCATACAAAAAAATTCTTGTTTTGAAGGAAGTCTTATTCTTTGATGTATACCTGGTGGTATCCCGATATGAGATCCAACTTGGTGAAATATTTTGCATGCTGCAATTGATCTAACAGATCATGGATCCTGGGTAGAGGGTACCAATGTTTTTGTCTAATCTTGTCCAATGCTCTATAGTCGATACACATTCTCCAAGTCCCATCCTTATTTGGTACAATTATGATAGGTGACCCACACGGTGAGGTTCTTAGTCAAATCACACCTTGGTTGATGAAACTGATTATTCACTTTATTTGATTTTTGAATGGACTATCTATACAACCCAATATTTGGCAATGGGGAGTCTGGTAATAATTGTATTTCATGCTCCACTTCCCTCTTGGGTGGTATCCCTTTAAGATTATGGAACACTCCTCTGTATACCTGTAGAAACTCCTCCAACTGATGTTTCTTCTCTTTAGTACACCCCTCTAGGGATTCCTTTACTCTTATTGACTCATCTCGAGTCTAATTTTCTTTTAAGAAAAGTAAACCATATTTATTACTAGAATTAATCAATTTCTTGTCTTGGTTGGCACTTACCAGTGAGATATTTGACTTGCCTTTATATGCATTGATGATGTAGGAATTCCCATACTTGATTAGTCGACATTGGTTGGCTATCCACATCAAGATTGCATCCCTCATATACATGTAGGGGCTTCTAGACACTACTCCACATATCTCAAGGGGTACTACGTCCAATTCCACTTCATCGATAAAATCGACACTTACAACAAATTTAACCTTCCACTGTTTCGTTACCTTGATCTATGCATCCTTGTTTACCCAACCCAATGGATAAGGGCTAGGATGATCATGAAAACCCAATCCAATATTGTTGACTATATTATATGCTATGGCATTAACTTATGAACCAGAGTAGAACATAACATCTATCTTGGCCTTCTTGACCTGAATATTGAAGTGGAAGAGCTTGGCCATATCCTTCTCTTCCTAGTGATGAAGGCTACTCAGATTCACTTCCTTCTAAAATTATGCACAAACAATCTTCTCATCCACATCGAAGTTGCTTTCAACTTCATTGCTCAAATATGTGGCTAGAAGATTCTTTTTCTTTTCTTCCTTCTTGTGGTTCTTTGGGTTCAGCTCTAGATGTAGTTTCCAACACTTTTCCTTAGTGTGACCATCAATATTGAAATGCTTGCAATTATTTTTGGTATCCTTTCACTGATGTGAAATGGTTTTCATCTTCTTATCCTTTCCCCCTGTCCAACTTCTTCTTCCCCTCCTTGGAATCTTCTCGGTGCTCTTTCTTCTTGGAACCACTTGGTTTTCCTTTCTTGTGGCCTATGTTTTCTAGATATTGTGCCTATACACATGCCTCGTACACTCTCTTTGGCTTGAAAATCATTACTTTCCTTCATAAATGACTATGTAGACCCCCTAGATACTTGATGAGTACATCTAGATTATTGGGAGAGATACCCAACATGATTGATCTGGGAGGATCCAAGAATGCTCACATAGGTCCAGGAGGATCCGGGACATCCACATAGGTCCAGAAAGGTTAAAAAATGCTCAAAATTAAATCATCCAAAATTCTCTTGAAAATGCCATCAATGCATAGAGCTTGGTGATAGCTTTCTAATGACGCAAAAATTGCCTCAAACAGAGTTCGTATGCAAAAGATATGGCTCGTCAAAATTTGTTCAAACATGCAAAAAGTCAAAGTCAAAGGGTCAATGTGACACGTGTCACCACTGTAAGGGTGACACGTGGCACATACCACACATGTGATATGGAGACTTCACAAGGAGACATGTGGCAGGCAGGTGACATGTCATGACAGGTCAACAGACGATTGGGCAACCGTACAATCCAAGTGGGCGAATCAATTGTTGACATGTGGCAAGGATAAGCCAATGAAAGGTTGCCACGTGGAAGCCTCCCATTCGCCATTAATGGTTAGTGTTTACCAAAAATTATGGGAGTTGACAAGGGTTGAACCCATGACCTCCCATAACTTTACCAAAGCCTTCGTTACCAATACGCCCCACACATGTTTCTTAACTATATAACTTGGCAGATATATTTAAGCTTTGTCAAAGGATTATTTGGTGGAAAAAAGGGTCAAGGGCCTGAGCCCTTGACCCATAGTTTGTGGTTTCATTGACGTATCATATGGCCAACACATAGTCCGTGGGGGTGTTTAAAACATACACACACACACACACATACAGTTCTAACCTTCAACGAATGGATCAACAAAAACTTAACTAATGGCGTGGTCGATGGGGTTTGACCCTGTGAACCGCCATATTCATTGCTAATACTTTCACCATTATGCTATATTTGGGTGTTGTTAAAACAACCCAACAAACCATATTTAATATTGATGTCGACGTCAACAAAAAAATCAGATGGTGGTTAGGGCCCGTGCCCTATTTAATGGGTGTGTGGACCGAGGATGGGACACTCATTAATATGCAGAGTACGATCTTCAATTTTGTGCTAAGGGAAATAGGGATTTGAGGTTACATCATGAAGTATGCCGAGAGGTCCCTTGTCGGAATTTTAAGAACTTTAAACTCATTTTTCATAATTTTTCGCAAGGAATCCAATGGTGCAATCTATTTTTGGGTTTGATCAACACATAAAAAGGTCTTTGTAACACAAGAATTTGAGCATTAATAAAGAGGTCTCTATTGGAAGTGGACCCAGAGATGTAGCCCAAATTGGGTGAACTCTATTATCAAAATTGTGTATGTCATATTATCATTGTTGTTCATTTTGTGCTCAGTTATTTGTAAGTTATTTATCATTAAAGTGTATTTGGTTAGATAAGTATTTCGCATGTAAATTGCAAACAGTCAAGCGATCAATGTTATTTCGAATATCAAGTAGATGTTTATGTGTATTTCAAAATTAATTAGCATCTAAGGGTTTTTCGGATCAAGTTGGTATCAGAACCAGGTTTGACAAGTGTTTGCAAGTGAATGATTACAAGAGCCAAACTCAAACTTGGTAAAGGAGAGCTTGCAAGTTATAAGTATGAGATTGAAAGAAGACTTTGTAAGCATAAGATGGTTTCCAAAGGAAAGGAAGGAGAAGATCCTCCCATGAGTCCAAAAGAAATGATGGATACACTTCGCTCGATGAGAAGGATAATATATGATTTCCAACGAAGAATTCAAAAGCCCATAAGTGGAGAATATTCGATAAAAGGAGAATGAGGAGGCAAAGGTGGTGGACCTTCATAACCCTCTTCACCATCCTCATCATCGTCTTCTTCTAAGGCAAGTGAGCATTCTTCTCATCAAAAGAAGTCCTCTAAGAATTCTATTCATAATCTTCCTTTACTAAAATTGGATGTCAAGTTTGAATTTTCGACCTATGATGGAGAATTGAATGCCAAGAAATTAGACAACTGGATCAAGCAAATAGAGGTATATTGTAGGGTTAAAAAGATCGTGGAAGAGGTTGCAAAGATACAGTTAGTTTCTCCTCGACTAAGTGGCATAGTATTAAATTTGTGGGAGAGTAAGATGCAAGTTGATCTTGTTCAAAAGGGTAAATTCATCTCTTCTTGGGATATTAAATTAACCAAGGCTATAAGAAAACAATTCTATCCACTGGCTTATACAAAAACGACAATAATAGAATGGAAACATCTAAGGTAGGGTAAAGGCCAGAATATTCATGCATATAGACATGAATTCAAAAATAAGGCATTATCCTTAGGGATTTCAATGTATACCCATGAAACTCTTCTAAATTATATTGGTGGCATGCACTCATATCTTCGCCACACTATTTTAATGTTTAAACCTAATAACATTGATAAAGTGTCAGTACAAGCTACACATCTGGAGGCTAGTAAGGGTAAGCATTTGATCGAATATAGGAAGCCATTCAAGTTTGAAAAGAAATAGAAAGGTAAATAGAAGAGTAAGAAATCAGCTACAGTAAAGCAAGCTAATGGAATACCTACATGCTCCCATTGTAAGAAAAAGGGACATGAGGAATCATAGTGTTGGAAACTACATCCAGAATTACAACCAAAGAAGTTCAAGGATAAAGGGAAGAAAAATATTGTTGCATCATCTCATCAGGATCTAGGGTCATATTCTAGGGATGAATCTTATATCATGGCAATATGAAGCACATGTATATCAACTATCAATTCAAATTATTTAGTTCAATCCACTAAATTGGAAAGTGATACCGATTAAAAGAAAATAAGTGAGTTTTTTTTATGTCAGAGTTTCATACAAAGGTAGATACTTTATTTGACAGTGGATCTATGGTTAACTTAATATATGAAGCAATTGTTAAGAAGATGGGTTTAAAGACGACACCTCATAAACATCCGTATCCATTAGAATGGGTGTGTGAATATGCTAAGTTGCAAGTGACGAAACAATGTAAGATCATATTTGCAATTACAACTAAGTTCTTTGAGGAGGTTGAGTTAGATGTTGTGCCTCTTGACATTTGCAACATTGTCTTCAGTAGTCCATATCTATTTGACAGGAAGGCTATATTCAATCAGGAAGAGAATAAATATCATATTTTCAAGGGAGGGGTTGAATTTATTTTCAGAGCTCATCATATCAAGACTAATGTTTCTTTAGTGAGCACAAGACAAATGAAGAGACTTGTGACTGTAAGTAAAATTTCCGTTTCCATGATAGTAAAATAGAAAGAAGAAGATATAACAAATGCTTTATCAAGTTGTGATCCATATCATAAACATGAGTTGGTCAAAGTTATATCTAACTATTTACAACAATATGCTCCTCTTCCGAATATTGAAATGTATAGATCATTAGCAATCGAGAATGAAAAAATTAAGAAGAAGGTTCAGGAGTTGCTCGATAAAGGAATCATCAGGACAAGCTCCCCTCTGTGTGGTTCTCCTATTGTATTAGTTTTGAATAAAGATGGCATGTGGAGGATGTGTATTGATTTTCAAGCCATGAACAAGATAACGATAAAGAACCGTTATCCTCTTCCCATAATTTATGATCTATTGGATCAATTAAAGAATGTTTTTTTATTTCACTAAGCTAGACTTGAGAAGTACTGGTTACCATCAAATCATAATTGCAGAAGGTGACATATGGAAAACTGCTTTCAATACCGAGCAAGGATTGTTTGAATGGTTAGTTATGCCATTTGGGTTACACAATGCACTAACAACATTTATGAGGGTAATGAATGATGTGTTGAGACCCTACATAGATGATTTTGTAATCATCTATTTAGATGATATATTCATCTTTAGTCAAAGTTGGGAAGATCATATAAAGTATGTTGAGACAGTTGTAGAAGGAGAAGTTGTATATCAAAATGTCTAAATGTGAATTTGGAAAAACTTCTCTGGTATATTTGGGTTACATTTTAGGGAATGGTTAGCTAAAGATAGATCCCACAAAAGTAGAAGTCATTATGAAATGGCCCAAGCCAACTACTGCCACAAAAGTCAGGAGCTTCTTAGGAGAAGTATAATACTGGAGGAATTTCATTGTCAATTTCGCATACAACATCTCCTCTGCATACATTAACAAGTGTTAAACAAGTCTTTCAATGGGGAGGTAAGAAGCAGAAATCCTTCGATACATTGAAGGAAAAGATAAGCACCGAACCATTTTTGGATCTACCATATCTACAATATCCATTTGAGATTGAAACTGATGCAAGCAGATATGCCATGGGAGTCTTCTTGATGTAACGAGGTAAACCTATATGTTATCATTCTGAGACTTTTACTCAGGCTGTGATTAACTATCCAACATATGATAAGGAATTGCATGTGTTGGTACAAAGTGTAAAGAAATGGAAGCATTACTTAATGGGATATGAAACTGTAATTCATACAGATCATCAACCATTATAGTATTTGCAGTTGCAGACCAAGATACAACATTCACGAAACTTCAGGTGGATGGGTTTCTTACAACAATTTCATTTAGTACTCAAGTATAAGAAAGGTATTTATAACAAGGTTGCAGATATGTTGTCAAGACCAGTGATTAATGCATCTACAATACTTAGGTATAATCCTTTAGCTCATGAAAGTTATGCAGAACAATATGATAAGGATGATGATTTTAAAGATGTATATGATGCATTAACTCGTGGAAATCATCAGTCATATTATTATATCTATGAAAATTTGTTATATCATCTTGGAAAGATTTGTATACCCAAATATGAAAGAATAAATATAATAAGAGAAGCTCATACATCTCACATTTCTGGTTATTTTGGGGTTGGTAAGACAGTTGTAGAGATATTGTTATTAGCCTCAAATGAATGAAATAGTTTCCAAGTACATCAAAGGGTGTGTTCTCTGTGCCACAAGCAAGACTAGCAATAGAAAGTTGGGATTATATATGCCACTTCCAGTACCTTCTCAACCATGGGAAAGTGTATCCACGGATTTTGTAGGGGGTTTGTCGATGTACATGACAAGTCATGGTTATCTATATGTCATTGTGGATAGATTCAACAATATGTGTATTTTGATGCCATGCAAGAAACATATCATAATTGAACATACAACACAAATGTTCTTTGATAATGTATGGGTTCATTTTGGACTTCCTACATCTATTATATTAGATCGAGACTCTTGATTTTTGGGAAAGTTTTGGTCTCATTTTTGGGAGCTCATGGACACTAAGTTAAAGAAGAGCACAACTTTTCATCTACAGATAGATGGACATACAAAGGTGGTAAATAGAACAATGGTACATATACTTCAAGGATACTGCAACAAGCATCCTAAGTTATGGGATTAATAATTACCTTATGTACAACATGCCTATAATCATGCCATGCATTCGTTTACTAAAAAAAATCCTTTTGAACTATGTTTGGGGTACTTGCTTAAATCACCTATGGAATTTTCTTTTGGAGACACAGGTAAAGAAGATGGACATGATGATACAGATAAAGCTAAAAGGTTCATTCAGATAATTCAACAGGTACATCAAGAAGTACAGGAACAGTTGGAGAAAAGTGAAGTTAAGTATAAGGCGAGGCATGAAAAACATCAGATTGATCATCAGTATGAAGTCGGTGACCAAGTATGGTTACATATCAACAAGGATAGAATGAAAGGTGAAGGTAAAAATATAAGACCAATCCGATCTGGTCCATTCAATATCTTGGAGAATATTGGTACTCGTGCCTTTTGTTTAGATCTACCAGCCTACATGCAAATGTATTCAATGGTAAATGTTGAGAATTTTAAGCTTTATGAGCCTCCTATGATTATGGATGAAGATGAAAGTATTCAAGTTCGAACAATTGATGATTTTTCTCCAGAATATTTGGACGAGCTATAGGAAGATATTATTCTCGACATAAGAGTCAAGACTTCACAGTGAGGTGATGTGGAATATCTTCGAGTTGGTCTTAAAGGGGTAAAACCAAGTAAAAAAAAGATGGGTGTAGATAGGAAGGGTGAGGAAACTCTACCCTCACTTATTTATTGAGTAATCAAAACTTTTGGTGGTCCAAAAGTCTTCCAATGGGGAGGAATGATCTAGGATTATTCAGGAATGCTCATAGAGGTCCAGGAGGATCTGGGACATCCACATAGGTCCATAAAAGTTTAGAAATGCTCAAAATTAAATCATACCAAATTCTCTCAAAAACACCATCAATGCGTAGAGATCGGTGATAGCTTTCCAATGGTGCAAAAATCGCCTCAAACAAAGTTCGTATGCAAAAGATATGGGTGGTCAAAGTTCCGTTAAACATGCAAAAAGTTAAAGTCAAAGGGTCAAGGTGACATGTGTTACCAGTATAAGGGTGACATGTGGAACATACCATATAAGTCGTACATGTGATATGACAACCTCATAAGGTGACACATGACAGACAATTGACATGGCATGACAGGTCGACAAATGACTGGGCAACCGTATGTTAAGAACTAAATATCAATATAGCATAGAAAAACCTCAGAATAAGTACTCAACGCCTTGAAAAAGAGATAAATTCATATAATTAGCCTCTTCGAGGGGGAAAACTCCTTATGCCCACATAAATGTCCAATTCCAAGATGATTCCAAATGAAAATGTCTCCTTGGTATATATAGGAGACTAGGAGGTATAATTACAACTAATGGAATAAAGCCGACATAAATAAAATAACATTACTAATGTAATATCCCCCAATTAAGGGGTAATGAGCCACTATTTAGGGCTTTACATGCCTCTCCCCTTTAGACAAGTGTTTTCCACAATGCTTGAGTAACTCTGGATGCTTTTGTATAAAAGAATCATCTTCCCAAGTGGAATATTCAGTCGGTAGTTTCCTCCATTTAATGAGATACTTTGAAATGGATCTATTCCTCAACTGGCGAATTCTTATGTCAGTGATGGCTTCAGGCTCCAATATGATTTTTCCTTCCTCGTCAAGTTCTATAAATATAGTTTGAACTGGGATCTTGTCACCTATAACCTTCTTTAAGCATGACACATGGAAAATTGGGTGTACTTGTGAAGATGCACGCAACTCCAATTTGTATGCCATAGTACCAATCTTTTGCAACACCTTATAAGCGCCATAGTACTTTGGTGATAATTTATTATCCTTCTTGGCTCGCTTGAGGGACATCTGTTTGTATGGTTGTAGTCTTAAAAACACCCAATCCCCTACTTCAAAACTTCTTTCACTACGATGTTGATCTGCTTGTTGTTTCATGTGATTTTATGCCATGGTCAGGTTGTTCTTTAATATTTGGAGAACTTGTTGTTGATGCTCGATGTGGTCTTCTACTACTTGAACCTTAGATTTTTATTTTAGAGAAGAAGTGATGGAAGGAGGGTGGTATCCATAGAATTCCATAAATGGTGTCATTTTTGTTGCAATATGAAAGGAAGTGTTATACCACCATTCTGCCAAGGGTAACCATTTGAACCATTGTGTTTGTTTATCAAAGACAAAGCAATGAAGGTAGCCTTCTAGACATGTGTTCACTATCTCGGTTTGTCTATCAAATTGAGGATGATAGGATGAGCTATGAGCCAATTGAGTACCCAAACAAGAAAATAATTATGTCCAAAAATGTTCAGTGAAGATGGGATCTCTGTCACTTACAATAATCTTTGGGCTGCCATGTAGCTTTTGAATTGTCTCCATGAATGCAGTGGTAACTTTATTGGCTTTGAAGGGATGAGAGAGTGCACAAAAGTATGCGTACTTTGTCAGTCTATCAACAATCACCATGCTGACACTCTTTTCTTCAAACTTCGGTAACCCTGTGATGAAATCCATGGAAATATCCTCCCAACGTTGACATGGGATGGCTAATGGTTGTAAAAGACACAGGGTCTTATTTTTTTCCACCTTATTTTGTTGGCAAACCAAACATTCTACCACAAACCTTTGAACATCAGTTTTAAGGCCATCCAAAAAAAAATCCTTCTTGACCCTATGGTAGGTTTTCAAAAATCTCGAGTGCCCGCCTACTGGAGAGGTGTGCAATTCCAATAGAACATTTTGTTTGAGTTGGGAGTTATTACATAAATATAAGCGATCTTTGTACCATAGTGAATAATTTTTCCATGTAAATGTATCCGATGCACTGGAATCCTGCTGCAACCTTTGAATGAGAGTCCACACTTTTTCATCATTCTTCCATTCATCCCTTGCTTCTATTATCCAATAGGGTTGGATGATCGAGATAGCACAGAGAAAGGCCTCAACATCTTCATCCTTTATTGAGAGTTCATCTACCACAACATTTTGCTTCCCTTTTTTATAGATGATTTCAAAATCATAACCCAATATCTTGGTTA
>ML779425.1:566769-680201 GCA_009831015.1 Picea engelmannii
CATAGCCATATTTTTACTTTCAACATTTCTTGCCACCCTAAATGCATTCTCCAATGATTTGAGTTCCCAAAGGCGAACCTCATGTTGAATGTTATCCTTTAAAGTTCCTATGAATACATCAATCAAGTGCTCATCTGGAATATATGTTACCTTTATATTCAATCTTTGGAAATTCTCAATGTTCTCTGTAACTGAACCCTTTTGCTTGAGATTTATCAATTGGCTAAAGATGATATTGCTCCTTGTATCCTCATAGTGTGCTATCATTTCTTCCGTGAAAATTTTCCAAGTGACGAGTGATTTACGAGAACAAAGCCATCGATACCATACAAATTGATTGGGTTCTAAATATAAAGAAGAAATTCATACCTTTTGTGTATGTGGAACATTATGTAGATCAAAGAATTTCTCCATCTTAAGTATCCATGTGATTGGGTCCTTGCCATCAAACTTCCTCATATCGAACTTAGGAACGTGGTTGGTCTTCAACCCAAAGTTGGAGTTTCTCCATTCTTGATTCACCTTCCTTGCGTCCTCATCATGAATTTCATGGGATACATTTTCACTTTCAGGTGTCCTCTCTATTAGGAAATTTTTCAATCCTTCCATGATCTCCCCTTTTAAACCATCCATCTTAGTATTTATTGCCTCCAACTTAGCTTCCGTTGAATCCATCATCTCTTGTAGTTCATATTTTGTTGCTGTCTTCTTTCGTAAATCATTTATGTCCCTACGCATTCTTCACCTTCATCAAGAGTCCAAGTAGGATTGTTTGGAGGATTATTTGGTGTAGAAGTTCCCCTTTTTGGTGCCATGTTGGCCAAGTATCACTTTAAACCTTGATTTTGAGGCGGTTCTACTAGACAATCTGCATTTTATTCTATCTCCAAAATTTTGGCCCTTCTGAGTATGAAATTTTCTTTTTTGTAGCTCTCTGATATTTCTTCTCTGCAGTGCCATGGGTCTGATCAAAATTGGATGTGCCAAGTGGAATTTATGGTAACTTCCCCACAACTTGTTGATTTTTTGCCTTTACAGGAGATCTCACTTGTATAACGTGCCCCACACAACATAATTGATATAAAATTATGAAACTCCTACCAGAACTACTACGGGCTGTCTGCTATCCAATACAACTAGTCTCACTCAATTTGGAGACTCTAGGAAGAAGTTATGATTGTTTTACCTGGAACACTTGCTTGAGACTAGTCAATAGGACTAGTAAGATACTTTATCTTCCACAGGGTGTATCTACAAATATAAGATGACCCAGAAGATGAAATTGTTACCACAGATACCTTACTAACTTCTATGAATAACCTCTGGATTTCAGGGTCTGAAACGTTACAGAAACAATTTTATAGTGAAAATTCTGCAATGACTCAATTCAGGATGATTCCAGAACCCTATCTTACAAAGGTTGTATCTCCGAAAGTATAAGGCCCCAAGAGATGAAATTTTAACCCAACGTACCTTGATCCGTCTGATAAATATCCTCCAAGACGTTCCTTCTGAATCATTGTAGAAAATAGTTTATAGCGAAAATGCCAAGGTGTCTCAAATGTAGCAGCGAAACCCCAAGAACCTGTCTCTGATACCATATGTTAAGAACCAAATATCAATATAGCATAGAAAAAGCTCAGAATAAGTACTCAACGCCTTGAAAAAGAGAGAAATTCAGATAATAAGCCTCTTCGAGGGGGCAACATCCTTATGCCCACATAAATGTCCAATTCGAAGATGATTCCAAATGAAAATGTCTCCTTGGTATATATAGGAGACTAGGAGGTATAATTACAACTAATGGAATAAAGCCAACATAAACAAAATAACATTACTAATGTAATATGCCCCAATTAAGGGGTAATGAGCCACTATTTAGGGCTTAACACTGTACAATCCAAGTGGGCTAATAAATTGTTGACACATGGCAAGGATAAGCCAATGAGAGACTGTCATGTGGTAGCTTCCCATTGGATATTAATGTTTAGTGTTTACCAAAAATTATGGGAGTCGACGAGGGTCAAACCCACGACCTCACATAACTTTACTAAAGCCTTTGTTACCAATACTCCCCACACATGCTTCTTAACTATATATCTTGGCACATATATTTAAGCTTTGTTAAAGGATTATTCGGCGGAAAAAAGGGTTGAGGGCTTGAGCCCTTGACCCATAGTTTGTGGTTTTATTGACATATCATATGACCAACACATAGTCCGCGGGGATATATATATATATATATATATATATATATATATAGTTCCAACCTCCAACGAATGGATCAACAAAAACTAACTATTGGCGTGGTCGACGGGGTTTGACCCCGTGACCCACTATATTCATTGCTAATGCCTTCATTGTTATGCTATATTTGGGTGTTGTTAAAACAACCCAACAAACCATATTTAATATAGATGTCGATGTCAACAAAAATTCAAAGAGAGGTTAGGGTGCGCGCCCTATTTAATGTGTGTGCAGACCAAGGATGGGACACTCATTAATATGCAGAGTATGGTCTCAAATTTCATGCCAATGGAAATAGAGATTTGTGGTTACATTGTGAAGCATGTTGAGAGGTCCCTTGTTGGAATTTTAAGAACATTATACTCATTTTTCATGATTTTTCGCAAGGAATCCAATGGTGCACTATGTTTTTGGGTTTGAGGAACGCAAAAAAGGTCATTGTAAAACACAAGCATTTGAGCATTAATAAAGAGGTATCTATTGGAAGCGGACCCAGAGATGTAGCCAAAATTTGGTGAACTCCGTTATCAAACTTGTGTATGTGATATTATCATTGTTGTTTATTTTGTGCTCAGTTATTTGTAAGTTATTTATCACTAAAGTGTATTTGGTTAGATAAGTATTTCGCATGTAAATTGCAAACAATCAAGCGATCATTGTTATTTCGAAGATCAAGTAGATGTTTATGTGTATTTCAAAACTAATCAACATCTAAAGATTTTTCAGATCAATGACGACCATCTTTCTGAACTGGGTGGTGTACACCTGTACTCTTTGCCCTTGCTTCTACCTAAGGTACTGACATCAGATCCATAGGTCCTCTACATACCCGATAGGGTAGAATTGGGACTTGATGAGGGTTTTGAAGTCCTCCCACCTAGCTACTGGTGGATCACCCTCCAGCCTAAGTGTTTCCATATGGCTTTCCTACCGGGTTAAAGCATGGCCCTCTAACTTCAGTATGGTAAATGATATATTTTGCTCTTCATTTATATGGTGAATGTTGAAATAAACTTCTAGTTGTTGCAACTAATGATTCAGTTTTAATGCGTCGATCTCACCTTGGTATGGATTTATGTTCACTTTCACTTCCATGTTGAATAGGTATTTTGAAGAGTTTATGGCACTGGAACTCAACTACTCTTTCTTGGGTTCTTTTCATGGCTCCTTTTCTAGGTCTTCGTATCTCCCGGTTTCCTGTCTTATCCAATCTCTCAGTGCAAGCCTCCAACTTCTCCAAATGATATGATCGTGCTTGCTAGAGCTACCATGAGGAGGGACATATTATGAGATATGTCAACGACTTTCTCTTCCAACCTCACAAATCTCTCCTCTTCTGGATCTCGAGGGTTGTTATGAACAAACTTGTTGGCCATGGATAGGGTTCTGCAACTTTCTTCTTAAACCAGTTCCTAGATCCCTACAACTTTCTTCTTAAACCAGTTCCTAGATCCCAGCAACTTTCCATAAATGCCCCAAAAAAACCTGCTCTGATACCAAGATGATCTATAAATTATGATCGATATTCCACTAGACAATTCATCATAACAGATCTAATAAAATACTAGATATTCACCATAAAAACATTACAAAGAGTTAAAAGACTAACAATACTAAATTTCCACAACACTAAGTTAAAGACATATTAAGGAGTTGAGAGAGTCCATCCAAAAATTCCACAACACTAGGTTATTTGAGGACTTCAGAAGGCATTGACATTGAACTCAAAATCTATCAAAGTTCTAAAAATCAAATTGAGAACACTACAAGGTGGCCATGTTGAATCCACAATCCAAATCTTTACATCGGGAAACCAAACTCCAACAAATATATTTGTGAAAAAGTTTGAAAAGAAATTTGAAAATGAATAAAAGTCCTCACAAAAATTCCCCTCATATAGTTGTGTTTTGGTTATGTTCTCGTGAGTATATAGTTGTGTTTTGGTTGTGTTCTCGTGAGTATATAATTGTGTTTTATAGTTGTGTTTTGGTTATGTTCTCGTGAGTATATAGTTGTGTTTTGGTTGTGTTCTCGTGAGTATATAATTGTGTTTTGGTTATGTTCTCGTGAGTATAGTTTTACCATACAAATCATCCAGAACTTACACATGGTATCATCCACATTCATTAAACTTAATATTTTACATAATAAATCTAGGTAAACACATGGCGTCGTCCACATTCATTAAACTTGATATTTTACGTAATAGTTGTACTTAAATATAGGTACTTAAGTCTCTAACATACAAGATCTCTAAGTCTTTCAATCCGTATGGATGATGTATTTGTACATTTACATCATTAATTAATTGCATCTAAAAAAATGCATTTTATAAAATGTGTAATGTAATATTTCTAATAATAATAAAAATTCAATCAAAATTATTTAAAGATGAAATATAAAAAATTATAATTATAATTCTTTATTAAAAATGAAATATAAAAAAACTATAATGTTAAAAACATCATAAAATCATTTTCACTTTCAATATTTAAACACCAAACACTAATAAACTTTCAATATTTAAACACCAATTACTAATAAAATTTGATGTATCCATTTTATTAAATCATTTTTAACTTTCAATATTTAAACTCCAATCACCAATAAATTTGTACTTCCATTCTTCTTATATGCCGAGGATAGATGCTGAGATGAATATATTCGGCTGATTTTATGCAACGCTTGTTTTACCTTATGAAGAGCATGAATGAATGATTGTATCCATTGATCTAAAAACATAGATTTAAACGGTTAAGACTGTAACTGTAAATGCCAAACCATTTAAACACAGAGGGACAACTGCCATTAAAAACCCAGAAATAACTCATCCGTCCATTTAAAATTTATGATACAAAGGGAGGTTGACAGAATACACGAGAGCAAAGTTAAAACCCAGAAATAACTCATCCGTCCATTTAAAATTTATGATACAAAGGGAGGTTGACAGAATACACGCGAGCAAAGTTGTTATGGTTTTGGACGTGCTGAAGGAACGGGGAAAACCTTGCCCTTGCACATACAGCGATAGGAGATGGGACACGACTCTGCGGTGGAGCATTTGAAGCTCACAGTTACTCTTTTACACGGCAAGCAAGCTCCACAAGCATGGCTACAGTCTGGTATGGTCGAACCTGCAACTTCAAAATTAATGCTCTGCGTCGGGGCCGGTTTAATTTGCATATTTTGAGAGCCTTCTGATGTCTTTTCTGCAAGAAACGTAAGGAGAAGCGTTAAGGCGTCAGATCATAATACATGAAAAAATCGAAGACATGTTTAGTAATTTAAAGGAACTTGCAGAACCTTCGAGGAACTTGCAGAAACTTCGATAGAGTTTAAGAATTTAAAGAAACTTGCGGAAACTTCGATCGAGTTGAAGAATACTAAAGAAAAAAATGATGTATAGTAAATTTAAAGGAACTTGCAGAACTTTTGATAGAGTTGAAGAATTTAAAGAAATTTAAATGAGCTTGCAGAAACCTTGATAGAGTTAAAGAATTTAACAGAATATTGCCGTGTATGCCTTACCAGGCCGTCGATGCATAATTCTGCTGGCGACTGCTAACGGAAGAAGAAAAATGAGCAGAACCAGAATTTTTTTCATTGAAGCCCTCATATTCTGGCTTTGGATCACCACAATATGCTTTCAAGCAGGACTATTGATGGAAAACTGAAATCTTGGCGTTTGCTTTCATTGAAGGATAATATTGCTCTTTTAAAGCATCCGAAACGAAGAATTAATGACCGGGTTCACATGCTTCGCGGTGCAGGCGAAAGGACTTTGACTGTTCCAAGGCAGTTCACAGGATCTCTTCATTTTGAAAAAATTCTGATCTATTTTGAGAGTACATTAAAGGCTTCAATTGACTGTTTCATCTGTATATCACGTGTGAGCTCGATTCTCACTTATTACGTGAAGCTTTAAATGAGGTGTTCATTGAATGCCCGACATGCAGGTAAACTCGACATTCAAATTTCGGTCATTTATTAAATCATTTGTTTCTGAGACAGTCTGAGCTGGTCGATCGATTGGCAGTGCAGTTATGGTACCAGAAAGAGCACGTCAGAAGCTTAAATTGATCCAGAGAATGATTTATCCTTTCCTTTCAACTATTGCATAATTCTTTCCACTAAATCATTGAAGACGCAGTAATGTTCGCTTTCTCACATAATTTCACTTTTCTAGGCTGTTCGTTCGTAATTAAAATTTAAAACTTCGATTTTAGGTCTTGAAAGACAGAAATGCGCTAATGCACAAACGAGGACCTCAAATAGATCGCAGGAACAGAATTTCAGTCCTGGATTTTGAGCATTTTCTCCCTGTAACTTATAAATCTTTCATCTTTAAGCATTTTTTTCATCCATTCTCTCCTTTGTACGTTACTTACCTTGAATTTTCTCGTGAAACACATCGGCTAAAATCTACCTGCTGCAGCAGCGCTGAAAATGGCACGGAGATTAACAGTTCGGCACCATTTCAGGGGCCAGCTCACAAACCTGTGCAGTCCTCTGCCTCGCTCCCTGTGAAATACGACGAAATTCAGAGGGTTTGTTGTATTATTTTCAGCAGCGAAGCTTGCGCACGCTTTCTGAAAGTATAGTTGAATTCATGTTTCGTATAACATTCCGGACTTTGGTCGGCAGCAGAGATTCAGTGACAGCGGAGGTCCAAGAATTTACTGAAGTGTAATTACCATTATTGAAGCGCGCGCTTCCGCTCCATTATTATTATAAATTATGGAGCATCATTTGCTCATTTGCGAGGAGTTGGATCATTTGCTGGATCTTTCGTTAAGGATGATTTTGTTTGTTTCATTGGGCTTTGGCTTTGTTGTACTTCCGTTCAAATAATTTGAAAATTTGAATTTTGATTCTGAGTTTGGGTAGTTTTTTATGCAATGCTAAACTAATCCTTTCCACCTATATTTTATTATATTTTAGTGACATGACATGACAGAGTGTTCTTTCCATCCAATATTTACTTCCGTAAGTGACATGTCAAAATTTTAAACTCTTATAAAAAAAAATCTGCATTCAAATTTCATTTGAAGGAAGTGACATGTGAAAGTTTTAAACTTTTATAAAATTTTATACATTCAAATTTTATTTTTCTAAGTAATATGATAAAGCTTTTTTTTTAGTGGTTTATCATTAAAGATAGAGTAGAAGCATAGTTTAGGTGWARCATATTGTGTCTAAATTAAAAGATGCATATATGAAATTGCTMAAGAAAGAACATGAGAACAAATTATTTAATTTGGGAAATTTTTCTGAGATGAACATCCATGAATTGAAGCTTTTAGATAATTAGAAATGTGGTTGAATGCATCCGTTTTGCCAATTTAAGAACAATGCTGTTCACTAAATATGCAAATCACATGAACACTTTATAACAGTGTTGTTCACTAAAGATGCAAATCACATAAGCACTTTGCATAACTTTTGTAAAAATCATTTTTAATTTTATTCCATAATTAGATTAGTTGAGCAATTTACAACATTGTTGTTCATTAAAAATGCAAATCACATGAGCACTAGTACATCGTTATTTGATTTATTTGTTAATTTCTTCTCTACTTGTTGTTCATTAAAAATGCAAATCACATGAGCACTAGTACATCGTTATTTGATTTATTTGTTAATTTCTTTTCTACTTTCATTTTAGATATTGTAGAATTATTTATGAATGTTTAGGAGTTAAATTTGATCTCTTTATGTCATTAATTAGTTATTGTTTCTTAGATATCTTATGAGTAATATGTTTTTAGTAGAATTATTTCTTCAAGAATATGAAGCCTCAAATAGTCTTCATTAATTCTTCTTTTTTGCACTAGATAACTATACAATTACAAAAGAAAAAAAGAAAAAAACCGGAAAGAACAAATGTAACAACTTTTAAAACACAATAAATGGCTCTTGAACCATTAACCTGAAGGATTATTCCATACCAAACAGGGAGGAGTCTAATTGGGTCGCGTCATCCTTTGGTTTAATCCTTACTATTGATCATTGGAGATTCAACCCCCTCAACATAATTGCCGCTAGGAGGGCCCGTGCATGGCAAGTTGTACAAAAAAACCCATATTCAGAAACATAGATCTCTATTCTTGAAGGTTAGAATTATGAAAACCCAAGACTTCAAGATTTCTAAAACACACTAGACTTGATATTGAGTCAATTATATATGCAATATCAAATGAAGAAGTAAATTTGTTTAGACATGTTACCCCCTCGGGCTAGGAGTAATTAAGAAGATGATGTCTCGAGGCTCGTGGGTTGAATACATGGAGTGCCAAGAGCCATATGAGAAAACAAAGCCCTTCCTTTTACCACACATATCCATTGATCGACAACAACAACATTAACTACACTAGCTTGGCCCACAAAGGACTACAGGTCTTGCTTCATAAGGTAACAAGTATGGTCTCATGGTAAGTGTTGTTTTAATAATTGAAGAATTTGGACATGCTGCAAAGAGTCATTTCTTGATTATGAAAATGTTTTCTTGGTAATTATACCTTTTGCCTCATTTCACCTTGGTGGTTGACATGTTTTCCTAGTAAGTGGGTCACCCTCGAGAAAAGGGTTGCTACTAGGGGTTTCCTTGAAGGGTCATCATACCATTCAAACACATACTTATCACTTTCCATAATTCTTCCATTTCGTTTCGTCATCATTTAGGTTTTCAGAGTGATTGACCCCAAGAAGGGCTTCTACCTCATTTCATGGGAAGAAGGGGCTAAAGGCCCAGAGGTGTTGTAGTTGGAAAAAGATAAAAGCCATAAATTATCCTCTAGATGCTTGCCCTAAGGTCCTGAGATCAAGGAAACACTTCTCCACAAAAATCAAGGACCTTTCGAAAAATAAAAAAACACAGAATGAATAAATCTCTCACTTGTTAAGGGAATGTTTTTGTAGTGTATTTTACTTTCCTTGCACATAGAACTCAATGTGTTCCTAGCTCCAAGTGGCATTGCGGTGCTCTTTACTTTCCATTGCACATAACACTCAATGTTTTGGACCTTAATAAATTAACGACAATAGAGGGCTTGGGAAAATGTTGCATTGAAAACAAGGACATAGCACACCATCTAGAAAGGCACCCATAAACGAGACAATATGAGCCCTTGATATGTCAAGAACCCCATGCCCAAAATTCATACTGCCATCCACCTCATACTCATTACATGACATAGAGAGGATCTTCCTGGGAAACCATGACAACCCTCCCATACCTAAATTTGGCAAATTGTAGAAGGTCTTTGAGAATTTGTTTATATTCATGGGGGGATTTAATGCACATGTTTGGGCGGTTGTTTTAGTAAATGTGGCTTACTTGGCATGATACATGTGACTTGTGGACCCTTGGAGGGTGTACTTGTTTTCCCTTGCAGGACCTTCATGGGCGGATGAAAACCCAAGGATGGACACCACACCCTACGAGATGGGAAGAGGACCTCAGAGCCATTGTACACCTGAGATGATGGACATTGCCTTTGGAGGCACTTGGACAACACTGGATGATTACATCGTAGCCCCTTGCACTTGGACATTGGATTTTGGAGGCCTAGGATGTCACCTTCTAAGCCTTGACGTCATGTGGAGGCTAGGGTTTGATTGAATTGATGGTTCCTTGAGAGAGATTATGTGGTTTGAAGAAGGAAGATGCGTGCCATGACACTCTAGGGAATGATAGATGGACACATGGCCTTTGGAGGCCCAATGACTTGCATCTAGAGGCTCAATGTCTCAATGTTTGGGCCTAGCGTCACACTTTTAGGGCATGACATCATCCTTCTAAGGGATTACTTTATGTAATTTTAATTTTTGCAAATTGTAAAGGCAAATAAAGGGGTTCAAACCTCTTTTAATTTGTTGTTGACTTTCTCATGTGGACAAATTGGTTTTGGATGACCTCATATAAATAGAGGTCATCTCACTTTCATTTTATACATAACTCACTTGAGAATTACATAACTCTTGGTTGAAAGTTGCTCCCTACTTAGGCAATTCACTATCTCTAGTCTCTTGTGCAAAATGGATTATTTACTTGTATATTGGTGGAACAAGGATAGTGACTTCTCTTGGATGCTTGTTCTTGGAAATTGTGGTGGAATATCTTGATAAGTAAGGGTTTTTCATGCTATCTCTTGGACTAGGTAAGGAAAATTATGTAATTATATGTCTTTCTTCTTGGTTTCAAGGTTATTTTGTCAAACCCTTGGAAGAGTATAAGGGCATACACCCGCTATCAAGGATCTCTCTTTTATTGTCATTGAAAAGACTATTAAAAAAAGTTGCTATAAGGAGTAAAATGGATTACACCCTTGTAGATTTACCTTGTTAAGGTGTGTTTACTCTAGGGAGTAAAAAGGCTTATACCCCTAAAGGAGTAATAAACCCTAGATTATAAACACGAGACTCAATAACCCAATAGATAAGGCACTAATGTTTTTTGCATTGGGGATTGAATATTATTGCATTGGTAAACATGATTTCAAGGAGATTGAATTGTTCAAGTTTGGAAATAATTTTTACATGTCATAATGTAGGAGTTACTTCACACACACCTAGGATTTCTTTTTCCTAAGGTTATTCCTTGTTTATTATAAATAATTAGTCATTATCCAATCTCCTATATTTTAGGGGAGACTATTCTCTTTCAGTTGACACTTCAGCTTGACTAGTTGAGTTGAGTTTAGATGTTGCATTGGGATCATCACCATGCTAATTTGACCTTGTCTTGGTATCATCACCAGAGTGGTGCATTAGCCTTGATTCCCTGAGTTAACCCCTCACTACTCTTTGTTCAGTCAGTTAACTGAATATTAGTTGACTAGTTAACTCAACTAGGTGGCAGTTCACTCTCGTAACTACCTGAGAGACTAAAATATGTGGCAGTTCACTCCTGTAACTGCTGGTGTGCGTCCATATCACTCTAGACCACCACTATGGCGTATTGGTTCACCTCAAGTTGAACTCATTGAGTTATACAGAGTATATCATGTGTAAATTATTCATTATTCATAACGGTTAATGAGAATTCTTTCATTCTTTCTCTCCTTCTTCTTCTTTCTCCAATTCTCTCTGAAAATGTGTGTATTATTGTTTAGCTAGACCTATTATGTGTAGGTTCAACACATTTACATGGTATCAGAGCCGATGGACTGCTAAGCAAAATCTACACCAAATTTTTTTGCAGGTACAAAAGATTAAAGACAGCGGAAAGATGGAATTCCAAAAAGAATTTGTTCTTACACCTTACAACTATTTTGCATGGAAGGAGAAAATAGCCATACATCTCTGATCCAGAGGGTTGTATAGGTTAACCGTAAATACAGATACAAAGCCGACATCGGCCATCGAAAAATCCAAGTACTTAAATCGCATGGATGAGGCACTCGAAACAATTTGCAGTCTTATTTCTCCCAATCTTCTTTTTCACATATCTTCCTGTAAGACTCCCAATGAAGCCTAGAAAATCTTGGAAGGGATATTTGGAAAACATGATGAGATGAGGAGACACATGCTGGAGGTGGAGCTGCTCACATTGGATCCAAAAAGCTTCGACAATATCCAAGATTTCTTTACAAAATTCAAGGATTTACTGTCGCAACTCAAAGCTTACGGGGTTGATAAATCGACGGAGGAGAAACAAATGGTTCTCACCATTCTCTCTAAGCTTGGACATGAATTATCTGTATTCGTATCCACATTCTATACTGTCATATTCTTCTCTGGAGCCACCTGGAAGATGCCTTCTCTTGAGGAATTTATCGAATCCTTGACACAAGAGCAAACCAATCTCATCAACATGGGCGTAATCAAAGGCCCAAGGGCGCATGCACTCACTGTGCATGATGGTAGCCAAAAATATAAAAAATATAAAGATAAAGATAAGCGGAAATCTCATGCACATACGAAGAAGGAAGGGTACACAAAACCCTTCACCGATGCCTCCGGATCCAAAGGAGAAAAGGGAAGAAAAGGAGAGAAATGCACATACTATCACAAAGGATTCCATTCGGAATCCGAATGCATGAAAAAAAAATAGATCTAATGTCTCAAATACTTCAGAAAAACAACCTTGGAGATCGCATCCCAGAGGGTGCAAAGAAGAAGAAGCTAGAAGATCTGAATTCCAAGAAAGGCAATTCTAGCCATGCCTTGATTGCCATCAACTCCTCTCATGATGCTTGGATCGTAGATTCATGAGCATCACATCACATGGCTTCCTTAGAAGCAGTATATTCTTCTTTGGATGCATGCAAAGGTCCTCCTATTCTGATGGGGGATAACTCTTCTATCGAAGACACCGGCAAAGGAAGGATTGAACTCACCAACAGAAGCTTCAAGAATGTGTTTCATGTTCCCAAGCTTTTTGTCAACCTTCTCTCTGTGTATCAGATGACGAATTCCAACACTGGAAAGAAATTCATATTCACACCAAATTTCATGGACATCTACGACATGCAAACCAACTCCAAGGTTGCAACCGGTGAGGTAAATCATCAGTCTAGATTGTATACATATTTTGAATTCATTGAACCTGATTCTGCTTTACTGCTTACTCATGCTGATGAAAGTAGTAGGATATGGCACGAAAGGTTTGGACATTTGAATTTCAGAAACATGCAATAGCTTATCAAGCATAGATTAGTTGATGGTCTACCAGACATCCATTTCTCCAAGGGAGTGTGTGAGGGATGTGTTCTCGGGAAACACCCTCAAGAGAAATTCGAAAAAGGAAAGTCTCAGGGAGCTTCCGCACCTTTGGATCTGATCCACAGTGACCTCATGGGTCCTTTTCCACATCCATCAATCAGCAAAGCAAGGTTTGTTCTCCTTTTTGTTGACGATTTCTCACATTTTACTTGGATCTACTTTCTCAGGCAAAAATCAGAAGTCTTTCAACACCTTAAAGATTTCAAATCTTTGGTTGAGACACAGTCCGGAAAGAAGATCAAAGTCCTCCAAACTGATAATGGGGGAGAGTATGTAAATCATGAGATCCATAATATTTTCCATGAGGAAGGGATTCATTTGCAACATACAATTCCCTACACTCCGTAGAAAAACGGAGTTGTTGAACGAAAAAACAGATCTCTAAAGGAGATGGCATCTTGCATGTTGCATGCAAAGTCACTACCACATAGACTATGGGTCGAAGAACTTAACTGTGCAACATACATCCAAAACATATCTCCCCATAGATCTGTCAAGGATAAGACCCCCTACGAGGCTTGGAGAGGCCTCAAACCGGAAGTGACCCACTTTCGCATTTTTGGTTCTCGTGCATGGGCCCGGATTCCCTCTGAAAAGAGGAAGGCACTTGATCCATAGAGCACTGAGTGCATTTTTGTTGGATACCCTAATGTTTTGAAGAGATATCGGCTTACTGATATTTCCTCAAATTGTCTCATCACTGACCGTACTATCCAATTCGAGGAAAGTGTCTCGCATGTACCTCAGCAGCCGCATGCAGACACCTTCACTCTTCCACCTGTCTGAGATGATGAGCATGCACATGCCAACTCTTCTTCAGATGAGAGTTCTGATTCACGAGACTCAGATGATTCAGATTCAGAGTCAGTACATTCATATGCAGAGTTATAGCATCCAGATGCAGTTCCAGAGCCAGAGCAGAGGCCTAAGTGGGCATAGACTAATCTTTAGGATGCAGGGGATCTCAATGGTGATCCAACCAATACTAGGAGGACTCAATTTGATTTCGAGGAGCCTCCTATTGCACTCACTACCACAGAACCATTTCCTTCCAGGCATCTTTTCTTGGTTCAGTCTTTAGATCCAGAGTCTTATAGCGAGGCTGCTGGAAATCCCTTTCGGGAATCCTCCATGCAGGAGGAGTACAACTCCCTCCTCGAGAACCAGACTTGGGATCTGGTTCCCCTTCCTTCTAGGAGGAAACTTGTCAGATGTAAATGGGTCTACAGGACCACGAGCACAATGGATGGATAGATTAGCAAATACAAAGCCAGGATTGTCGCCAAAGGCTTTCAGCAGGTTCATGGTATTGACTATGATGAGACCTTCGCTCCAGTAGCGAAGATGGATTCCATATGATTGGAACTTGCCATTGAAGCAACCAAGGGATGGAAATTCCATAAGATGGACGTGAAGAATGCATTTCTTCATGGTGATCTCTCTGAGGAGATCTACATGGAGCAACCCTAGGGATTTATGTAGGACTCATCTTTGTTCTGTTGACTGGAGAAGTCACTTTATGGCCTCAAACAAGCTTCGAGGGCATAGTATGCCAAGATGGACTCCTACCTATTGTCACAGAAATTTGTATGTTGTAAATCAGACCCGAATGTATACATGCTCAGGACGGTTGATTCACTTCTACTTTTAGTTATGTATGTCATTGATTTGTTGATCATCGGTTGCTCGAATTCAGCAATTGTTGTAGTCAAGAGGATTCTTCATCACAGGTTTTTGATGATGGACATGGGTCCACTACACTTCTTCCTTGGACTTGAGATCAGTCAGGATGCATCAGGCATCAAACTATCTCAAGCCAAGTATGCAAGAGATCTCCTTGAGAGATTTCACATGACAAACTACAAGTCTGCTCCGACTCCTTTCCTATCAGGATCCAAACTTGAGGATGGCAGGGAGACTCCACTAGTTGACAACACATTGTATAGGCAGCTAGTGGGGAGCTTGTTGTATCTCACACACTCTAGACTAGACCTCTCATATGCAGTTGGCGCAGTTTCCAGGTTCATGCAGGAGCCGCATGAGCTACATTAGAAAGCTGCAAAGCGTATCCTTTGATACGTATAGGGCACCATCACCTTTGGGATTCATTATGCAACAGAATCTACATTAGATCTCATTGGGTTTACTAATTCTAACTGGGCTGGAGATAACATTGATCACAAGTCCACATCTAGTTACTCACTCAGTCTTGGTTCTAGGCCTATCTGTTGGTTGAGCAAGAAGCAAGTTTCCATTTCTCTATCTTTAGCCGAGGCAGAGTACAGAGGGGTAGTTAACATAACCATTCAAGCTATGTGGCTACAACATTTTCTCACTGAGTTGGGCATTCAGTTTCATCAATCGATCGTCATCTGGTGTGACAACCAAAGCACTCTGAAGTTATGCAGAGATCTAGTTTAGAGGCAGCGGACGAAGCACATCGAGATCCACATGCACTACATCCGACACTTAGTACACAAGGGGATCATCGACTTACAGTTATGTCATTCAGCAGAACAAACGACAAACATTTTCACCAAGACCGTCACTAAGCAGAAATTCCATTCTATGGAAGGTCGTCTATGAGTGAAGGACATCGTTGCCTAGCAACTGTAGTTATTCTTTTTACATACATTGTACCTTGAGGGGGGGTTTTCCCATGAGGTTTTCCCTCTTTCCTCACTTTATTTTCAGTGTATATTTTGTACTTGGGTACCTAACATGGCCTCGTTGTTGGAACCCAATCTTTATTTTCACCATAGTGATGTTCAGGGGGGTGTTGGAGTTACTTCACACACACCTAGGATTTATTTTTCCTAAGGTTATTCCTTGTTTATTATTCATAATTAGTCATTATCCAATCTCCTATATTTTAGGGGAGAATATTCCACCTGGAGAATATTCTCTTTCAGTTGACACTTCAGTTTGACTAGTTGAGTTGAGTCTAGATGTTGCATTGGGATCATTACCATGCAACATTGGGATCATCACCATGCTAATTCTACCTTGCCTTGGTATCATCACCAAAGTGGCGCATTAGCCTTGATTCCCTAATTTAACTCCTCACTACTCTCTGTTCAGTCAATTAACTGAAGACTAGTTGACTAGTTAACTCAACTAGGTGGCAGTTCACTCCCGTAACTACCTGAGAGACTAGAATAGGTGGCAGTTCACTCCCGTAATTGTTGGTGTCTGTCCATATCACTCTAGACCACCACTATGGCGTATTGGTTCACCTCAAGTCGAACTCATTGAGTTATACATAGTATATCATGTGTAAATTACTCATTATTCACAACGGTTAATGAGAACTCTTTCATTCTTTCTCTCCTTCTTCTTCTTTCTCCAATTCTCTTTGCAAGTGTGTGTATTGTTGTTTAGCTAGACCTATTATGTGCAGGTTCAACCAATTTACACATAATCTATCTTGTGCCTTGAGGGCGTCTTAATTATCCAAGTGATCTAGCTTCTACAATGAACATTTAGCTACAACCAATAGGGTTGCAACAAACTTACTCTCTTTCACTCTCTTACTCACTTTTCTACCACTAAAATTCACTTGCAAGCTGTCATAATTGATATATTACTTAAAGGTTATTGTTTGGGTGGATTGCTTGTTGATTTTAGTGGCCAAAACTTGCTATGGTAGAAAAAAAATTCTACATCCATAAGGATGTTTATAAAACATTACCGATAACACTTAACAACAACCCTCTATTCATATCAAAGTCTTGTTTTAATTATTGGAAGATTGTATGCTCATTGCTAGCTTTGTTCTCCAACTTCATACACTTGATTTTGATGGTTTAATTTGCAGTTGTCATAACTTATTTATTGTTGATATATATTTCCATACTAGTGCAATTCTAGGATATCAAGGTTTCTCTCTGATTTCCCAATGATTTTGAGGTTTTAATCATCATACATTGTCTTGTTCCAGGAAAGTATAACATTGTTTTGTAGGTACAAAACCTTGGAAATCATTTTCTAGCTCCCAAGATTGTTTCCCAAGCCTCAAACTCATCCTTTACTTTCACATATAGGGGCATTATTTGATCACTATACATTTTCCATCACAATCCCCCTAGGGTCACCCAAGAAGCTTCCCTTGTGTTGGATTTATCTTTCACTAAAATGAGTGGGAGATCTATTAAGGTGGCAGTGATAGGTGTTCCCAATTGTTTCACACACTTGGTGTTTGGGTTTGGATTTTCCAAAACTACAATATATGCGATAAAATTGTTGGCATAGTTTTCGGGGAGGATTTTAAATCATTTCCAACCCATAACAACATTTAACATGTTATCCCAAAGTCGTTCCTTTAACTTGTCTGGTGACTCAATTTGAGGGAAGTTCCCTTTTATCTTTTGATGAGCTTTTCGTAAAGTTCATTTGGCGACTCCACTAATGTATCATGGAAGAATATTAGTATCCAACTGAGTATCTGCCAGGGTGGTGGGATGACATCCAAAAATTTGATGGTGATCCATTTTCATTCGTTGTAGACGTTGTCAAATTTATTGACTGCATTATATGGAATGAAGTGACCCAGGATGATGTTTTGACAAAATTATTCTTGTTGTATCTTGATAAGAAACAATGATATTTGATAAAGCATACTCGTATCCCAAAGGGATTTGATTCTGCAACCATCTTCACCTAAGAATTTATCAAGCAATGCCGACTGAAATCCCAACAATTTGAAGATACTATTCAGGACCTTGAGGATGTTTTTCAAGAAGAAAAACTTCCATTGGATCCGATTGAGAATCTGAGGGAAGTTTCTTCTTTACCCATTGAGAATCATGGAAATACAGTTGAGGAACAAGAATTTGAGGATAGTCGGGAAGAGGTGCAATATATTAGGGATGATCTAGTTGACATCCTTGATAACCAACCCTTCAAAGAAAATTTTGAAGATCGACTTGATAAAGGTGAAGTTTTCCAACTTTACTTTCCTCCTACAATGATTAGTACCTAGAAAAAGACTTATGAAAAGGGTTAGCAACCCCTTGCAGAGGAGCAATAATTACCTCATGATTCTATTGACACCAATGAACGATTGATTGAAGAAAGAGAGCCAGAGAAGGTGAGTCATGAGGAAGAAGAACATAAGTTACCTCATGAATGTACCAAACACCTTAATGAAACACATATAGTTCAAGACTTAAGTTATGATGAGGCTCTTTATGAAGATGAAGTGTTGGTGTCTTCTTTTCCATTTGATGAAGACATCCAGGCCTCCGCTCCTTCTGCACATCAAGAAGAGAACAAGGTAATTTATAATCCTTTTGAAAGCCTTGATGGTACTTTATTCTATGATTTCGGAAGTGAAGAAGTGCTAGAGGAACCCTTGGATGCAATGGACCCTTCATGTAATAATGTGATTGATAACATTGATGATTTCATACATATTGGGAGGTGTGGATGGGATGTTGGTTTTTTCGTTTTTGATGGAGATCCCATTTACGACATCGAGGGAAACTTCCAGATAAAGAATGCATAATTCTTTGCTTTGGAAGGTTTATTTTCATACATGGATAATTAAGAAATTGGATAGCCTAGTGATAATATGATTAGAGACCTTTTTCATCCACCAAGGGATGGATTGTTGCAATACACTTTATGTTGAGTCCCATCCCTACCCTGTGGAATATCCTTTTGAGGACTCAAAACTATTATTTGATGAAATTTCTCAACCATCTTTGTGCTTGAATTTCGATGGACATGAGGACATGGTCAGCTTAGAAAAATCATGGATCCACACTACAAAGCAACAATAATTTCATCTTAGGGATTTTGGCAGGGATTCGTAGATGAATAGGAAACATATTCTAAGTGTGGGATAAGATTCTTCCTTTAGACCTGAGGTTGTCCCTTATCTCATCTCTCCTTCTCTAAGAAATTGTAATGTCCCTTATTATAGCTACTATAAGTTTCTACCTACCGTTGTAGCATTCTACTGGTTTTCTAGCTTGGGACTTTCATCAAACACTTGTCTCACAACTTGTAAGACTCCCTTAATAGTTGTTGACAAGTTTGATGCTTAATTGTTGTTAGTTTTTATGATAGTTTAGGTCATGTGTTTTGTCAAACACTTGGTGGATATACTCAAGCCCACTATACAAACCCTCTTTTCTTACTGATGTATCTTTTGGAGTGTATTTCTAGTTCAAATCATTTTTTCAAACACTTAAAACCATTGTTAAAGCCCTCTTGTGTTGTTGTTCTATTGTCTATTTGTTGTTTGGGTTCTTTTTTGGTTTAGGGTGTTTGCATGGGAATTTATGTGCCAAATAGAACCAAGATTACATGCAAATTATACAACAACTAGACTACAAATAACAATAATTCAATCAATAATAATAACAACAAGAAACATATCATATATTCCTTTGTTTCTTATTATTATAATCTGCAATAACTACAACAACCAATAACTCACAGGTCTGATCAAGTTCATTGTTGACCTGGATTGAAGATACACATACACCAACAACCATTCAATGTGTAAATTTTCCTCTGTATAGATCCTTTACTCCAACGAGTAATGACACAATTTATGGGAAGTTTGAAGTGAAATATTGGCACTGAAATGCATGTTGAGAAGCCCCCATAAACCCATGATCTAGTTACCAAAAAAAAGGAAACGTTTGTATCCACAAAACTCGGCTTCTATACTACACAACATGGCCTAGCCACAAGGAATTCTCCTAGCAAGAAGGAAATATGACTCAACAGTTAGTTAAATCAGCTAGCAAAGGGATCTTTGTCTCTTCTTCTGCAAATACTCGACCCAACCACAAACTGAATTCACCCAAGTAGTGAACTCGACCCACAACCAACAGCTCAGTCCCTTAATGAGAAGACGCATCCCAAACAACAATTACTTGGTCCTTAGAAAATGGAAATACGACCCTGCTAAGAGTAAATGGATTTTACCCTAAGAAATCGGCCCCACTCTGCAATATTCAACCAACACAAAAAGGAACTCGGTCCCCCCAAGGATGGTATCAGTTGCCACAATGAAGATCTCTACCAACAGAAGAGAAATTGACCTCTGCTCAAACAAAATGGCCTCCTCAATATGGCTACACCTCCTACTCAAAAAAGGTCTCTTCAAACCCCAAGGTGTTGCAAAAGGGTAGATATAACTCCTCAACAATGAAATACAAATGGAAGACATAGATGGCCTTCCTAATGAATGGCTAGGGCAGAATCTTTCACCACTGAAACCTAATTAGATAGGGTGGATCTCTCACCACCAAAACCAATCCAAACTAGGGTTTACTCAAAACCCCCAAAGGCTCCAAGAGCTCTCTAAGTCAAATCAGAAATAATCATCAACATAATGAGAGGAAATGAGCCCCTATCTCTTCTTTATACCCCTTTCACCGTTTTTCCCTTCAAATTACTTTTTAATTCATATTTAATATTTTCTCCTAAAATCACTTTATTAATTTAATAAACCTTTTAACTCCAAAAAATGATTTATTTGAATTTAAAGCATTCTCGACCACTGAAAGTCACTTTTTTCATCATCTCAACATTTAGAGCTTTTCCTCCTGGTTCCAATGAGCTATTACTCTAAGGTACATCTCTTAGATAATTTATTAAAATGAAACCTTTGTGAAATCAATTAATTAATGCTCAATAATACTCCCAAATTAAGGAAACGATCGAAATGTAATGGAATCGAATTTTGACTACGCAAGAATGATACCGATGATGAAAAATGATAAGCAGACCTCCAAAAGCATCAAATAGCTCCTATAAACCCCTTGAGCTCACTAGTATCATCCCCTTACCCCTATGATAATGTTGACTCAAACCCATAAAGTCATATCCAACTACAGAGCAAGGGAACCTGAAAAATAAGGACATTATATTCCTACCTGTTGATATTATGGTAGTTGTGGGAGGTATTAACCTCCGTATGTAAACTTTGACTAGAATAGAATATTTTGGAAGCAGGAGAAACCCTAAACAAATGTGTGAAAACCCTAGAAGACATGTCGGCTCAACAAAATATATAATATTAAGGTATTATCCTCTAGGAAGACAAGTCAACCTCAAAGGAAAAAAATAAACATAAAATATAATTACCAGAAAGTCAGGTCGACCTAGCTAGAAAAGTCATTGGACAAATTAATATAAATAGAGGACGTCTTGGATCATTTTTTCACTTACTCTCACTTAGGAAACCAAAAACAATATGCAAGTTTGGAGGAGGAGTAGCAGCAGTTATAGTTGTATGATTTTCTCTTGTTTAGTCTTTCTTGTACTTTCTCTTGTGCGCTACCCATGGAAAATGTGCACTCTCTTTGTTATCTATTGGTTATGGTGTGGCTTCCTAGAATCATTCTTTCTGTCAAAGGTTAAGGTGCTCGAGGGTGGATTTGTGCCTATGGTTGGGTTACAATGGTGTAGCATTGTCTATGGTGAAACGATCACAACATTCTAACACTCCCTTCCCAAAGATTACTTGTCCTCAAGTAGTGCCATCAAAACCATACGATCAATAGATTGAACCAAGTTGAAACTAAGAATTATTCCAAGGTCCCAAACCCACCTAGAAGATATGAAGCATCCTCTGCTCAAAGTATTGTACTACTAGGTACTAACACAAGTGGCCACCTGAATACCACTAATAAGTAGAGAAATCATATACTACAAGGACTTGGTCAACCCCTTAGAGAATTTATCTTCTAGAGAACCACTCCAATGTACCGTAGGAGTAAAGACCTAAAAGTAAAAACTATCCCTCTCATCTATATCAGTCATTGAACTACCAAACCATGTAATTCCAGGGTTCCAAACTAATCTAAAAAAGGAACCACCATGCTGACAATGTGCCACTTTGATCATAATGGTCTAACCATCGTAACTAGCTTACATCCTCCTCTACTAGAACCCCAATATGAAATACCTGTAAGGGATAAACCCTCTACCACAATTCATATCCTACCACAACATCTCAGTGAAGTCAAAGTCTGCAAATCCATTGTCAGACTTGATCCTGGGTATCGGAAAAGAAAATATGTTCTGCCATATAACATGCACCCCATCATCTCCTCTCGAAGCATTCCAAAAGTGAAGCGGACCAATCTTATGAGTTGCTAGAACCCACATCCAAACTATAATTCCATTATGTCCCATACCAAGTGACTCTAACTATGCTACACTGATCAACTATGTGCTAGCTAATATGTACAAATGATGCCAAAATGTATCGAAAGTTGTGTTGTCGTAATCATGGTCAATGTACTCAGGTAACCTATGGAACCTAAATGCCTCCCTAAAGAAACATTATGCTATATGTGGCACCTCATACTCTGATGAAGTCCTTGAAATGTAGTCCCTACCATGCACCTCCAGTAGACCTGTGCTAAAATATGTCGACACTCTCTCCCAACTCTGTCCTGAAAAGAGTGTAGACTTCCATAATCTTGTTGGATATGTATTCTCTTACTTGTTCTACTGAAAAATCATGCACTCCTTCACATGTCTCCACACATCATCCTTGAGGCCCTTCCACGAAAACCTCTCTTTGATATGCTGGTAAGTCTAGAAGTACCTAAGATGCCCTGCCAAGGGCGTATCATGCATATCCCACATGATCCCCTCTCTAAGTGTGGACTCTGAAACCAAGCGTATGCTACCCCTATAGTATATGATGTCATCCACCACTCCGTACCTGTCATCCTAAATGTTACCATCCATCAACTCGCAATAAAATCAGTCCTTGGAATATTCCACCAGAAGGTGGGACTTCCAATCAGTTGAAATCCCTATGATCCCATCCAATGTGTCATGGATCTCCTCCTGATGTGTTTGTACATCTTTCATACTAATCACATGGCCACAATGTAAAGAATCCATCATTCCAAGCTCCCTTTCCCTGTCCCGATGATATCCTGGTCAAAAATAGATCTCTAGAGAGTACTCTATCCCATGCCTGAATATGCTCTCCATCATGCCCCATGTCTCATCTAACTATCTCAAATGATCCTCCCATGTCATGTTGTATATCAATAGATCATCACATAACACCAACATAAACCCCTATAGTTGCAGCGTGAAGATGGGGTTCATGCAAGACTGAAAGGTGGCAATTTTCTTGGTCAACCCCAATGGCACGACCAAGAACTTGTAGTGAACATAATGACACTCGGCAGTAGTCTGGTGATATCTGAATCGAAGATAAATATTCGATGAATATGCTACTTGATGAAGCTCATCTATCATATTCTCTCCCCTAGACAATCCAAACTCAATGGTATGCTCAAATCCCCTATCAAGAAGTCTCTCCAAAGGAATCACCCCACAATCCCATACTGATGTGTCCACATCCTCAATATATCCATTCCCACAATAAGTGGGTGCATATACCTCCCTGGTGGTTGGTCCACAAGGTATATTCTCAACTCCCCCATCTATAGTTGTGACTTGAGTCGTCAATGGGATTCCCAAAAGAAGTGGCTCATGATCTTCAAGATGCAAAATATGTGTATAATCAGAAGTCTCTAAGCCATACCTCTCATCAATCCCATGCAAATATGAATGTAAATTGCACTCGAACATCACAAGAAGCTCCTCCATTAAACCATAAGTACCACTAACATCCTCATGTGTCCCGACTGCCATAGATGAATAAAATGATGAAGAATGTACCAAACTCAACTCCATATGAAGCTCATGTGTAAGCTTCCCAACTTCCTTTTCATCATCATTCATGCATAAATCCTTAGAAGTTAAATCAGCATCCAAAGGAAAATCATCGAACACCAAATATTCATCATATTTGGGTGCTAATACACTCAGATCCTGATAAGCATCACTACTAAGGTAAGATGTTGAATCCTCAACATTGGTTGATCAAAAAATTGCTTCATATGTGCTATCAACTTGTGGTTCTGTCAAACCTTCATTATGAAGTGAGGTATTTTCTTCACCAACTACTAAGTATGGTTTCAACCACTCTGGAGGTTCTAATGATGTTGTTAGATTATTTTGATATTCCTAACAAGCTTGTAAAAATTTTGCCATGAATTCTTGATTCATTCCCATCTTTCTAAGCCACTGAATGTACTAAAACAATATGAAAATATCCTTCACGTCTTACCACTTAGGCTGGGATGAAAACATGCTCTGATACCACTATAATGTCCCTCCTTATAGCTACTATAAGTTGTTGCCTACTTTTGTAGCCTTCTATTGGTTTTCTAGCTCAATACTTTCATCAAACACTTGTCTCACAACCTGTAAGGCTCCCTTAATAATTGTTGACAAGTTAGATGTTTAACTGTTGTTAGTTTTTATGGTGGTTTAGGTCATGTGTTTTGTCAAATACTTGGTGGACATACTCAAATCCCACTATACAAACCCTCTTTTCTCACTATTGTATCTTTTGGAGTGTATTTCTAGTTTAAATCATTTTGTCAAACACTTAACATCATGCCTTAAAACCACTATCAGTGCCCTCTTGTGTCGTTGTTTTGTTATCTATTTTTTGTTTGGTTTATTTATTGGTTTAAGGTGTTTTCCTGGAAATTTGTGTGCCAAAAAGAACCAAGATTCCATGTAAATTATATGACAAATAGACTATAAATAACAATAATTCAAGCAATATTAATAAAAACAAGGAACATATCAGATCTTCCCCTGCTTATTATTATTATAATCTACAATAACTGCAACAACCAATAACTCACAGGTGTGATTGAGTTTTTGTTGAATTGGCTTGAAGATACACTTACACTAGTAGCCATTCAATGTGTAAATCATACTATGTATAGATCCTTTACTTCGGCAAGTAATGGCACGATTTGTGGATAGTTTGAAGTGAAAGGTCGACGTTGAAATTCATGTTGAGAAGCCCCCATAAACCCATAATATAGTTACCAACAAAAAGGAAATGATTGTATCCACAAAACTTGACCTCTATACTCCATAACATGACCCAATCACAAGGAATTTTCCCAACAAGAAGGAAATACAACTCAACAATTAGTTAACTCGGCCAACAAAGGGATCTTTCCCTCTTCTTTAGAAAATACTTGACCCAACCAAAAACATAATTTTCCCCAACAGTGAAATCAACCCAAAGCCAGTGACCCGACCCCTTGATGAGAAGACTCAACCCAAACAACAATTACTTGGCCCTTAGACAATGGAAATACAACCCTGCCAAGAGTAAATGGATTTTACCCTAAGAAATCGGCCCCACTTTGCAAGATTCGACCAACACAAAAATGAACTCAGTCCCCCCAAGGATGGTATCAAATACCAAAATGAAGATCTCTTCCAAAAAAAGAGAAATTGACCTCTTCTCAAACAAAACACACTCAATATGGTTAAACCTCCTCAAAAGATATGATGTCTTCAAACCCCAAGGTACTACAAAAAGGTAGATCTAACTCCTTAATAGTGAAATCCAAATGGAATACCTAGATGGCCTTCCCAATCAATGGCTAGGGTGGAATATTTCACCACCAAAACTTGATTAGATAGGGTGGATCTCTCACCACTAAAACCAATCCATAATATGGTTTACTCCAAACCCCCAAAGGCTCCAAGAGCTCTCCAAGTCAAATAAAAAATAATCATCAAAATAATGAGACGAAATGAGCCCCTATCTCTTCTTTATACCCCTTTCACCTTTTTCCCTTCAAGTGACTTTCTAATTCATCTTTAATATTTTCTCCTAAAATCACTTTATTAATTTAATAAACCTTTTTACTTCAAAAAGTGATTTATTTGACTTTAAAGTGTTCCCGACCACTGAAAGTCACTTTTTCATCATCTCAACATTTAGAGATTTTCCTTCTAGTTCCAATTATCTATTAGACTAAGGTACCTCTCTTAGATAATTTATTAAAATGACACCCTTAGTGAAATCCATTAATTAATACTCAATAATACCCCCAAATTATGAGAATGGTCGAAATTCAACGGAATTGAATTCTGATTGCACAAGAAAGATCCCAATGATGAAAAACGATAAGCATACCTCTGAAAGCATCAAATAGATCCTATAAACCTCTTGTGCTCACTAATAACATCTAATTACCCCTCTAATCATGTTGACAAAAACTCGTAAAGTCATCTCTAACTATAGAGCGCGAGAACCTGAAAATGGGGACATTACATAAATCATAGGGTTTTCTTGGGATCTCCCATTTCCTCTCAACTTTCAAGGAGCGATGATATTATAAGTAAGGATGAAGATGAGTTGTCATATATATGCAGTAGTCCCATTTAAAGATGGATTGATAAAGCTTGTATCTTTTCTTTCCAATAGAATTGTCTCCCTCCCACCCACCTCCATCATGAGTTGCTTTCTATGATTGATTACATGTTCATTTATGCTCACGATTATTATGTGCTCAACTTATCTTTGTTGTATTATATGATTAACCATAGGGGGAGATACCTTGATGAGATGATTGATTGGTTGCATTGGTTGTACGATTTCACTTGATATCCTTAGGTGGTCATTTTGCTTTCTTGCATTTGCATTTTGTGTGTTCATCCTAGTGTAGTTGCATTTTCTTTCATGCTCAGCTTCACATGTTTCTTTATTTTCATCTATCCATAATTTTTATGATATATTTTCTTGAATCATGTTACATGTTAATTAGAATTTTTTCAAAAATGCAATTTTTTTTAATGAGTAGTTGGATTTTTGAAATTTTGATTATGTGAACAAAGGGTGAGCAAGCCACCCCTCTGATCCAGGGGATCAAAAAATGCTCAAAAATAAAAGTTCTCAAAATTGCTAGAAAATGGATTCATTGTGTATATCTCGTCCTCACGATCCCAACGCAACTTGAACGGGCTCAAACGAAGTTTGTATGAGAGATATATCGTGTTCTGTCCATTTTCCCAAACAAGCAAAACAATGTTGAATGTACAGTCCATACATGCCATGTGAAATTTGACTGTACCACCATACCACTGACGTGGCAGGATAACTAGGCAAGTGATTTGGTAACTGACATGGAAGAGGTTGACATGGACCAATTGGTGGTCGACAGGTGGAATGTTTTGTGGGTGAATGAAAGGGTGACACATGGACCAGTGAGGGACCGCCACATGGCACCCCCTTGTTGTGGTTTAAAAGTTTGTTCGAACTCCACTAGATTCCAACCCACGAACTTCAAGCGTGGGAAAATTCTTTGCAAAGGCTGGGCTACCAGCCCGCCTACACTTGTTTCTTAACCTCTATGTATAAAACTTGTATTTAAAGTTGAACCTTGGTTAGAGTGGGCGGAAAAAGGGTTGGGGCTTATCCCTAGCCCGTGGTCACCATCCATACCACATACCATATGACCTTTACTGTGGGTATCCAATGGTTAAGCCGAGAGGTGTGGAAAGTTGGCCTAGCCCTTGGCCATGTACCCCTCCACGCGACCACAACCTCCATTAGGAAACATGCTAACCGCTAACGATGCGACAAATCCACTCAATTTGTAAAACGACATATGGTGTTGGGTTTTGGCATGAAAAACACACAGAGACCGATTCAGTCACACAGTGGGTGTGTTTTGGTGTGCAGAGACAACAAGGTATTGGGGGGAACTTCCGAGAAGTGTATTTTCTCCAATTTTTGGCCAAACCAGGTGCAAAAAGATCCCAACTAGGGATTTTTGGACATTCTTGAGCCATTGAAGCCATCTATTTTGCATTCTGAGCATTATAAAGAATTGATTTTAAAATTTTGATCATATAATGAAAATGATCCATGGGAAGCTGGACTAGGAAATGTAGCCCGAGAGAGGGGTGAACTCCTTTATCATTTTGTTGTGTTATGTGTTTATTATGATGGTTGTTTATGACTATTTATGTTGTTCACTTTAATTAAAAACTCATTAAGTTTATGTGCTTGCAACTTGATCCAATTTCCCAAGACACATACATATTCCACTTGCAAATTTGTATACACAAACCTTTTTCATTTACAGATCAAGTTGGTATCAAAGCAAAGTTTTTTGAAGGTTAGATCGTTTACAAGTGTTTTGTTTTCTGATGCTTGCAAGGTTGAAGTTCACCAGAGGAGAAGGGAAACTTGTAGAGCCAAGTTCTCAAATTTCAAGAAGGAGAACCATATATTCATCTCAAGCTTCAAGGAGGCATTCACCAAGTATGGCTCACGAGGAGAGTCATAAAATTCCTACTTCAGAATATGAAAATTTCAAAAAATCCTTTTATGATATGAAAAAAATGGTAAAAGTTTTATTTGAAGAAAGGAATGCAAGGTTGCAAGGTGAAAGCTCAAATCCTTCAAGAGGTAATGAAGATAGTGGTGATAAGACTCCAAAAGGGAATGGAGGAAATGGTGATACTCCAATTCCTTCACCTCCATATTCCACTTCTTCTACCATTTCACAACCACCTCCAAATTCTCCAAAAGAACATGGTAAAATTCCTCCACAAACTCCTTTGCTTAAGATTTATATTAAGTTTGAATTGCCTATGTACAATGGAGAGGTAAATGCTGAGAAATTGGATAGTTGGATTCGTCAAATTGAAGTGTATTGTAGGATACAAAGTATCCAAGATGATGAAACTAAGATTTAGCTTGCTTCTCTTAGATTGGAAAGTGCAACACTCATTTGGTGGGAATCCAAAACTCAAGAGGACATGAAGAACATGGTAAAGTTTTATCCTCTTGGAATGATTTTATTGTTGCAATTAAAAGGCAATTTTATCCATTAGCATACATGTAGAGAGCTATTATAGATTGACACAATTTTAGACAAGCTAAAGGGAAAAGTGTGCAAAGCTACACTCAAGAATTTAGAAGAAGAGCTTTGATTTTGGGTATAGAATTATCTTCTCAAGAAACTTTACTCAAATACATTGGAGGATTTCATAGCTATTTGAGACACACAATTCTCATATTTAACCATACAAATCTAGATGAAGTGTGTGTACATGCAACTCATTCAGAAGCAAGAGGGAATAATACTCCTCAAGAGGGCAGCAAGAAGCCATTTTTTAATGGAGACAAAGGAAAGAGGAAATTCAAAGGAAATGGAAAGAAGAATGCTTCAGTCAAGAAAGAGGGAGAAAAACTCTCATGTAAACATTGTTCAAAAGATGGCCATAATGAAGACCATTGTTGGAAACTTCATCCTGAAATGAGACCCAAAAAGTTCAACAACAAAACTAAACCAAAGACTGTTGCAACTACACAACATGATTTAGGATCTGATTCGGGAGATGAAACAAAAATCACAGCCATGGGTTTTCAAGGTAAGGACTCTATTGCCAGTACTAGTTCTTCAAGTAGTAGCCTCAATGAAACTCAACATGAAAAAGAAATAATAGATCTTTTACACATAAGCATAATTTCAAAGCATACCAAGATATATACTCTATTTGATATTGGTTCTCAAGCAAACCTCATTTCTAAAGACACTGGGTGTAAAAAAATTGCATTTGGAAACAACTCCTCATCCTAAACCATATCCTCTATATTGGATATGTGACAATAAGATGTAAACTTAGATTTTCCATCACTGCAAACTGTATAGATTAGGTAGAGCTTCATGTTATTCCATTGGATATTTGTGGTATTGTGTTGGGAAGCCCATATTTATATGATAGGAGAGCCATCTTTCATCATCATGAGAAAAAATATCATTTGTTTAAAAATGGAGTTGATTACATTGTTAGAGAAAATACAAAGAAGTTGAATTTGTCACTTGTAAATGTTGGACAAATGAAGAGATTAGTCAATGCTAGTAAGAACTTTGTACTCTTGATGATCAAACCCAAAGACAATGTTGAAAAGGAATCTTTCCAAGGTTGTGATGCAAAGTTAAAATCTGATTTATATGAGGTTGTTAACCAATATGATGAGATGTTTCAGGAACCAAAAGGATTGCCTCCTAAAAGAGGTATCCAACATGAGATTCAATTGCAACAAGATTGTCCTCTTCCAAATATTGGTATGTACAGGATGTCAGTCATGGAGAATGTTGAAATTAAAAAGAAAATCCAAGAGTTGTTTTACAAAGGGGTTATCATTCCATGTGGGTCACCAATTGTTTTAGTACCAAAGAAAGATGGTACATGGTGCATGTGTGTAGATCTAAGAGCCTTTAACAACATTACGATAAAGAATCATTATCCTCTTCCTAGAATTGATGATTTTTTTGATCAATTGAAAGATGCTAATTGTTTTACTAAGTTTGACTTGAGAAGTGGATATCATCATATTAGGATTGTTGAAGGAGACACATGGAAGACAACTTTCAGAAAAAAATAAATAAAAAGTAAAAAAAAAAAAAATAATAAAAAAAAAAAAAAAAGGTTTGTTTGAATGGATGGTTATGTCATTTCGGCTTTCTAATGCTCCTGCAACTTTCATGAGAGTTATGAATGATGTTTTAAGGCCTTTTCTTGATGATTGTGTAATTTTCTACTTGGATGAGATTTTAATATTTAGCTAATCTCGTGAAGAGTATGTTAGGAATGTGAAGCAAGTTTTAGATGTCTTGGAGAAAGAAAAATTGTTTTTAAAGATGTCTAAATATGAGTTTGGAAAGACATCACTTGTTTACTTGGGAAATATTGTTGGAGGAGGAGAAATGAAAATAGATCCTTACAAGGTCAAAGTCATTTTGGATTGGCCCAAGCCCAACAATGTAACATAGGTAAGAAGATTTTTGGGAGCAACCCAATATTGGAGAAATTTTATTGCTAACTTAATTTTATTGCAATGACAAGCATCAAGCAAGTTTTCCAATGGGGAGGAAAGAAACAAAAATATTTTGATACATTGAAGGAGAAAATTAGTTCAACTCCAATTCTTGTACTCCCTGATTTGAGACAACCATTTGAGATACAAACAAATGCAAGTAACTATGCAATGGGAGCAGTCTTGTTGCAACATGGTAAGCCCATTTGTTTTCATTCTGAAACTTTTAATGATGTTGTGATTAATTATCTTACATATGATAAGGAGTTGTATGCATTGGTGCAAAGTGTGAAAAAATGTAAACATTATTTGTTGGGAAAAGAAACTATTATTCACATAGATCATCAACCATTACAATACTTGCAATAAAAAACAAAGCTACAACAAGCAAGGCACTTTAGATGGATGGTTTTCCTACAACAATTCCCCTTGGTTATCATGTATAAGAAAGGCATTTATAACAAAGTTGTTTATATTCTTTCTATGCCTATTTTTAGTGCTTCAGTTATTCTTAAGCATAATTCTACCATGCATGAGAGTTATGTTGAACAACATGCTTTAGATGTTGATTTTAAAGAGGTTTATGCAACTTTGTGTCATTCTAACCAAGTTGAGGAATTGGTTTACGATGTGCATGATAAGATTTTGTATCATCTTGGAAAGCTATGTATTCCACAGGGTGAAAGATTCAACATTATAAGGGAAGCACATTCTTCTCTTATTACTGACCACTTTGGTGTAGGCAAGAAAATGTCTAATTTGCAAAGGTATTGCTATTGGCCTAAAATGAATGAAAGTGTTTCACGATATGTAAGAGGATGTTCTTTATGTGCTACAAGTAAGCCTAGCAACAAAAATTTAGGATTCTATACTCCACTTCCGGTTCCTTCTCGTCCTTGGGAAATCATTTCCATGGAATTTGTAGGAGGATTACCTATGTCTAAAAAGAATCATGATTATCTTTATGTTGTGGTTGACTGTTTCAACAAAATGTGTATCTTGATGCCTTGTAAGAAGCAGGTTACAGCTAAACAAATGACACAAATGTTCTTTCAACATGTATGGGTACATTTTGGGTTTACCAAATCCATTATTTTTTATCAAGATTCTTGATTTATTGGGAACTTTTGGTCAAGCTTATGGGCACTCATGGACACCAAGTTGAAAAAGAGCACATCATTTCATCCACAAACTGATGGTCAAACATAAGTGGTGAATAGAGCAATAGTACATCTTCTTCATGGTTATTGCAACAAACATCCTAAGCTTTGGGATGAGCACCTAAACTACATTCAACATGCTTATAACCAACCTAAGCATTCATCGACTCAAACATCTCCATTTGAGGCACGTTTTGATTATTTTCCAAAATCTCCTTTATATTTTATCTTTGAGAAGGATATTGTTATTGATGGTCATTATGACATTGATAGAGCAAAGAAGTTCATTGAACAAATTCAATTGGTCCATCAAATGGTACAAGAACAGTTGGAAAAGAGCCAAGCCAAGTACAAGACAAGACATGACAAGCATCATGTTGAGCACAGTTTCCAAGTTGGAGATGAATTTTGGCTTTACATTAGCAAAGAGAGGCACAAAGGAGAAGGTAAAAAACTGAAACCAATTAGATATGGACCTTTGAAGATTCTTTAAAAGATTGCTAACAATGCCTTCCATTTGGATTTGTCTCCTTATATGCAAATGTATGCAGTTGTTAATGTTGAGAATTTGAGATTGTATGATCCTGCTTTGATTTATGATCAAGGATATCATGTTCATATTCCTTCCATAGATGACTTCTCGCTAGAATATCTTTCAGAATTGCATGAGGATACAATTGACAAAAAGATAAGAACTTCAAAACGAGGGAATGTGGAGTACCTTCGTGTTGGTCTCAAAGGAAAAAATCCAAGCAAATCTAAATGGAATGGGGTTGGAAAGGTGAGGGAATTGTACCCTCATCTTCATATTGACTGAAAGTAGTCTTTTGGAGATCTAAAAGCTTCCCAATGGGGAGGAGTGATCCAAGGGATCAAAAAATGCTCAAAAATAAAAGTGTTCTAAATTGCTCTAAAATGGATTCATTGCATAGATCTCGTCCTCACGATCCCAATGCAACTTGAACGGACTCAAACAGAGTTCATATGAGAAATATATTGTGTTCTATCTGTTTTCCCAAACATGCAAAAAAATGTTGATTGTACAGTCCATATAGGCCACGTGGAAGCTGATCGTACGACTATACCACTGACATGGATCGATGATGTGGTAGACTAACTAGACAAGTGATTTAGAAGCTGACATAGCATAGGTTTGCATGGACCAATTGGTGGTCAACACGTGGCATGCTTCATGGGTGAATGAAAGGGTGCCACATGGCCCAGCCAGGGGCCACCACGTGCCACCCCCTTGTTGTGGTTTTAAAGTGTTAGGGTCCTAACCCACACATAGGTAGATCAATATATTCAGATGTAATAAAGGTCAATATTAATAAGGCCTTTCAATAAAATAGAATAAGGCGGATGTAAGAAGACCTAATAGAAGCTTCCGCTTCTAGAAGGATCTTCCTCTAGATGCTTCTCTTGATAGACATATTTAGTATAAATAAGGGTCGAGGGTATAAAAACCCTAGCTTGGAGATTATTGTAACAGAGCGCTGCTCAATTTGAGGTTGCCCCCTCGAAGAGGCCTGTGAACATTGCTTTATGAATCAAAGTGTTATTTATGTTGTTGTTCTTATATCATTTATGTGTTATTGTGGAGATTATGTTGGATATATTACTGTTATTCTGCCATTTCTAGCATTTTATTTCAGTTCTGCATATTTAGTATATCTGGTATCTTGCAAGTGGTATTAGAGCACTTTCCTTGGCAGAAATTGTGGGAATTTTTTTCAGAGTAGAGACGTATCCCGGAGTCTTTAAGCCACAAAGATCTGTCGTTACGTGCATAAACCCGTGGTTGAGGGATTCATACACGCAGGAAATACAAGTGGTTCTTAAGCGCACATATGTTGGCCACCCTTGTAACCCTTGTTGGTACCCCTTCGAGTGGTAGCGCATCAGACAACACTTGTGTACAGATCGGCCTAGATTTTTTGAAGCCCACTTTAGATAAACCTATCGGTCACCGAACTGTTATAGTGTCACCGAGAACAGGACTCGGGAAGATACTCTCTAGTACCTGGGTAGTCGAGTAGTATGGCTAAGGGTACGGTCTATCCTTCTTAGTTAGTGCCCTGAGATATTGGGTTGAATACTATTGTTGGACCCCACACGTATATCAGAGAGCTATAGCACAGGGCAAACCCTTGTTTGTAGAACCCTTGAATACCTAACCCTTGGGGGATAAAAACATAAACAAATTAAAACAGACTAGATCTATTGCCACGCAACTGTGTTCGGGTTTCCAAGTAAATACACATTTCTTTATCGTTAATCATTTGGGGATTTCATCACTGCAGTATTCTTCAAACCAGAGTATAACTCTGCAGGTGTAAAAAAAAGTCTGGAAATTTTTTCACCATTATTTGAGACCTATTCCATTGGATTCATCTCGTCGCCCTTATCACATTCATCCATATCATTTTTTGGAAAAAATTTTGACCTGGCCCGCCCATTTTCAGTTCACCCATCCTCATGGCCCATACCCGTAGCCAAGATCTGGAAACTCGCTTCAACACCTTGCAATATAGTTTCCTCGAAACCCAAAAAGAAGTGAAACAACTCAATGTTATTGTTGTCTCCATCGATTCATCCATCAATGCAACCATAAATACAACCATGCAGTCCTTAATGGAGGAAGTCAAACAAGAACTGACCACCCAGCTTGAATCTATCTTCACATCCCTATGCACCAAACTGAAGATCCCTACAGATGACCATTTCTTTGAAGCACCTCCAAAAACCGAAGGCAAACATTCCTCTCATTCCCATACCTTTCAGAACCATCACTTTCAACATGACATACACCTTTCGTGGGTGGATGTGACCAAATTTGATGGCTCGAACCCCACTGGTTGGGTAACCCAAATGAAACATTATTTCTCTTTATACAGCATCACAGATGACTTGGCCAAACTCTGGTATGGTGTTCTCCATCTAGATCAAGAACGTTGTATTGCTTGGATCCAATTTGTGACTGAGCTTTATGAATGCTTTGACACGAACACCAAACATTTGGGTTGTTTGACAAAGTTGAAACAATCTGGAACAGTAGAAGACTTCATAGCTGCCTTTGAGTGCCTAGCTTTTCAAATAGAGGGCATGACTGATGGTTTCTTTCGAGAGTGTTTTATCAGTGGCCTCAAGGAGGAGATTCGGGCCCATGTCCTCATGGTTCGACCCTCAACTTGGGTGGAGGCTACTAAAAGAGCTAAAGAAGCACAACAGGTGGTATCATCTCAAAACCGAAAACCCTCCTTTATCCCTCTCCCTAAACCCATCACTCCCACTACTCCCTCCACTCCATTAAAGATCAAAAATTGACCAAGGTTGAAATGGCTTAACACCAACTCAAAGACCTTTGTTATAATTGTGATGACAAATATTTCACGGGCCACAAGTGTAAGGAACAAAAGCTTTTTATGGCCATCTCTGAGGATATTTTGGAAGAGGATGTTGAAACTCCCCTTGTGTCTGAGTCACCTGAAATCACTGACATAACCCCTCCCTCAGACCCTCCCAAAGTAGAACCTGTCATTTCCCTCAATTCTCTCACTAGCTTTTCCGCTCCCCAAACCCTCAAGTTAATCGATTACATCAAGCATCGGAAGGTCATCATTCTGGTTGATAGTGGAAGCACCCACAATTTTATTCATCGTTGCATTTCCCAAGAAACTCATTGCTACATCCATGTTGTCAACAATTTCCAAATCATGATTACCAATGGTGGTTCCATGAAATGTGGAGGGCGTTGTGATAATGTGCATCTCCAAATCGGTGACTACCACCTAAAATCCCATATGTTTGCTATCGACATGGTTGGTTGTGACATTGTGTTGGGTGCAGAATGGCTAAGAACTTTGAGTCCCATTCTCATGGATTTTAAGGCATTAACCATGCAATTTGACCAGGAAGGCCACCAATATAAATTCCAAGGCATCACTGATGGTTCACCTGAGGTCATTAGTTCCCATCGCATGGAAAAGATGCTCAAAAAAGGTCATTCTGGTGTCATTTCCCAACTCCATGCCATACAAGCAACCGAGACACCCTCGGTGCCACATGACCTCCAAGCTCTCCTTTCTAAACATCAAATGGTATTTTCCACTCCCCAAGGACTCCCTCCTTCTTGTGATGTTCATGATCATTCCATTCCCCTTGTACCCGGAAGCCTTCCCCCCAATATTTGTCCATATCACCACCCCTTTTCACAAAAAAATGAAATTGAGAAAATGGTCCAGGAACTCCTTAATGCAGGAGTTATCTGCCCTAGTATGAGCCCTTACTCTTCTCCTGTAGTCATGGTCCTGAAGAAAGAAGGTTCTTGGAGAATGTGTCCTGACTTCCGTGCCCTCAACAAACTGACCATTAAAGAAAAATTTCTCATTTCTGTCATTGATGACCTCCTGGATGAATTGAGTGGCGCCCAATTCTTTACTAAACTTGATCTTCGCTTGTGCTATCACCATATATGTATGCAAGAAGCAGACATTCCCAAGACGACCTTTCACACTCATGAGGGCCACTATGAGTTTTTGGTCATGCCCTTTGGCTTGTGTAATGCCCCCTCCACCTTCCAAAGCCTCATGAATCATGTATTCCATCCCTTTCTCCATCATTTTGTCTTAGTTTTCTTTGATGATATCCTCATCTATAGAAAAACTTGGACAGACCATCTTACTCATGTGGATCAAGTTCTCCATCTCCTCTCCTAGCACCAACTTTTCCTGAAATAGTCTAAATGTGATTTTGGTGCCTTAGAAGTAGAATACTTGGGTCATCTGGTTGGCAAGGATGGCGTCATAATGGATCCGAAAAAGATTGAAGCTATGCAAGACTGGTCACACCCAAAGAATCTCAAAAGCTTGCGTGGATTTATGGGCTTAACAGGGTATTATCACAAGTTTGTTAAGAACTACGGAAAGATTGCAGCACCTCTCACTACTCTCCTCAAAAAGAACTCTTTCACTTGGACTCCAGATGTTGCTCAAGATTTTCAAACCTTGAAGACAGCCATGTACACCACTCCGGTTTTGGCCCTTCCTGATTTCACAAAGACCTTTGTGTTGGAATGTGATGCCTCATGGAAAGGAATCGGCATTGTCCTTATGCAAGAGGGTCGACCTTTGGCCTTTACCAGCAAGAAACTGTCTGAAAGGAATCTGGGCAAACCCATTTATGAAAAGGAAATGTTGGCTATTCTGCATGTCATTGATCTGTGGCGCCCTTATCTCTTGGGGAAACGCTTCCAAATTAAGACCAACCATCAAAGCCTCAAGTACTTTCTGGAACAACAGATTTCTTCCCAGGAGCAACAAAAATGGGTGACTAAGCTCTTTGGTTATGATTATGAGATCATTTACAAGAAGTGAAAAGACAATGTAGTGGTCGATGCACTGTCCCGAAAATATGAAGAAGAAGGATCCCTTTTTTCTCTTTCCTTCATTGTTCCCGATTGGCTCCAAGCTATGCGCCAGGAATGGCTTCAAGATCCCAAAAGTTCGCATCTGATCCAACAATTGCAAACCAAGGCTCCGGCTCCCCCAGGGTACTCTTGGCTCTAGGATGAGCTTCAATACAAAGGCCGTTTGTATTTAAGTAAACAATCAAAGCTTAAATCCATGGTACTTTCTGAGCTTCATGCTACACCCACAATGAGGCACTCAGGGTTCACCAAAACATATGACAGGGTCAAACGTTCTTTTTTCTGGGATGGTATGAAACAAGACATCCACAATTTTGTCGCTGAATGTGAGGTGTGTCAACACAACAAGGGAGAAACAGTCAAATCTCTAGGCACACTACAACTGCTTCTGATTCCACCTACTATTTGGAAAGATATCTCTATGGAATTTATTATCGACTTACCCAAATCAGGGAATAAATCAGTCATAATGGTGGTTGTGGATCGCCTTTCCAAGTATTCTCATTTCTATGCTCTTCAACACCCATTTACTGCATCCACGGTGGCTCAACTTTTCATGGACCAGGTCTTCAATCTTCATGGCATGCTGCACTCTATTGTTTATGATCGTGACCCAACTTTCACAAGCAATTTTTGGCAAGAACTATTTAAGCTACAAGGCACCCAATTGCATCTCAGCACAACTTATCATCCCCAGACTGATGGTCAAACAGAAGTTGTCAACAAGTTTTTGGAAACATATATGAGGTGTTTTACCTCTAAAAAACAACATCAGTGGGATCAATGGCTACCCCTAGCCGAATGGTGGTACAACACTTCATACCATACAACTACTCGCATGACTCCTTTTGAAGCGGTATATGGACAAAAGCCACCTTCAGTTCTCTCATATTTATCGGGTACCTCGAAGGTCCAGGCGGTTGACCAAACACTTACAGTTCGAGAGGATATTCTTTGTACCCTTAAGGAGAACTTGGTCATGGCACATAATCGCATGAAGCAATAAGCAGATCAAGGTCACTCTAAACATCAATTTGCAAAAGGGGATCAGGTGTTTCTGCGACTGCAACCATACAAGAAAACTTCCCTCAAGGCCGATCATTGTCAGAAGCTAGCGCCCAAATTTTATGGTCCTTATACAGTTCTCAAGCATGTGGGACAAGTTGCATATCAGTTAGCTTTGCCTAGTCAGTTGAAGCTACATCCAGTTTTTCATGTTTCATGCTTAAAGAAGGTGATTGGAACTAGGTGCCAAATTCAAACCAACCTTCCCGAGCTAGTTGAAGAAGGATCCATTTGGCTATAGCCAGAAGCAGTTTTGGACCAGCGTGAGCGTCGCCTACATCAGAGAACCATCAAGGAAGTGTTAGTCCAGTGGAAAGATACGACTCCAACAGATGCCACTTGGGAACCAGCTACCATTCTGCAGTAGTTTCCACATCTCAAGCCTTGAGGACAAGGTTGTTTTTAAGGGGGGGGACACGTTAGGGTCCTAACCCGCACATATGTAGATCAATATATTCAGATGTAATAAAGGTCAATATTAATAATTCCTTTCAATAAAATAGAATAAGGGGGATGTAAGAAGACCTAATAGAAGCTTCCGCTTCTAGAAGGATCTTCCTCTAGATGCTTCTCTTGATAGAAATATTTAGTATATATAAGGGTCGAGGGTATGAAAACCCTAGCTTGGAGATTATTGTAATAGAGCATTGCTCGATTGGAGATTTCCCCCTCGAAGAGGCCTGTGAACATTTCTTTCTGAATCAAAGTGTTATTTCTATTGTTGTTCTTATATCATTTATGTGTTATTGTGGAGATTATGTTGGATATATTATTGTTATTCTAGCATTTCTAGCATTTTATTTCAGTTCTGCATATTTATTATATCTGGTATCTTGCATAAAGTTTTTTCAGACTCCACCAAAGTTGAACCCATGACCTTCGGGCATGGGAAAATTATTTTCAAAGGCCAGGCTTCCAACCCACCTACACTTGTTTCTTAACCTCTATGTATCAAACTTGTATTTCAGGTCTAACCTTGGTTAGAGCAGGCGGAAAAAGGGTTGGGGCTTAGCCCCAGTCCATGGTCAGCATTCATATCACATACCATATGACCTTTAGCTCAGGGATCCAATGGTCAAGCCAACATACGCAGACAGTTGGCCTAGCCCTTGGCAACGTACCCCTCCATGCGACCACAACCTCCGTCGGGAAAGGTGCTAACCCCTAACGATGCAACAAATCTGCTCAATTTGCGGAACGACACATGGTGTTGGGTTTTGGCATGGAAAACACATAGAGACTGATTCAGTCACATAGTGGGCGCGTTTTTTCAAGCAGAGACAACTAGTTATTGGGGAAAACTTCTAGGAAGTGTATTTTCTCCACTTTTTGGCCAAACCAGGTGCAAAAAGAGCCCAACTAGGGGTTTTTGGACATTCTAGAGCCATTGAAGCCATCGATTTTGCATTCTGATCATTGTAAAGCACTGATTTTAAAACTATGATCATATAATGAAAATGATCCATGGGAAGTTGGACTAGGAGATGTAGCCCAAGAGAGGGATGAACTCCTTTATCATTTTGTTGTGTTATGTGTTTAGTATGATAGTTGTTTATGATTGTTTAGGCTGTTCATTTTAAGTAAAAACTCATTAATTTTATGTTGTTTCAACTTGATCCAATTGCCCAAGACACATACATGTTCCACTTGCAAATTTGTATACACAAACCTTTTTAGGCACAGGTATTACCAGAAAATTCAGAGGTTCTCATGTACTCTATGGTGAGACATGTCCTGATGTAGGAATAAAATTTTATCCCCTAGGCTAGGGGTAACTAAGGAGATGATATCTTGAGGCCTGCAGGTTGAAGACATGGAGTGTCAAGACCTAGATGAGTGGACAAATTCATTCCTCTTACCCCACATCACCATTGATCGTCGCCAACATCATCAACCACAAAAATTGGTCCATAGAGGACAACATGTATCGTTGCATGAGGTAATAAGTCTGGTCTTGTGGTAAGTGTCATTTTAATAATTGAAGCAATCGAACACATTGCAAATAATCCTTTCTTGATTATGAAAACATTTTCTTGGAAATTATACCTTTTGCCTCATTTCACCTTGGTGGTTGATATGTTTTCCTAGAAAGTGGTTCACCCTTGGGAAAAGGGTTGCTACTAGGGGGTCTCCTTGAAGGGTCATCGTACTATTCACACACATACTTATCACTTTCCATACTTCTTCGCTTTTGTTTCCTCATCTTTTGGGTTTTTGGGCTTATTGACCCCAAGAAGGACGTGTACCTCATTTCATGGAAGAAGGGGCTAAAGGCCCAAAGGTGTTGTATCTGGAAAAAGATAAAAGCCATAAATTATCCTATAGATGCTCACCCTAAGGTCCTAAGAGCAATGAAACACTTCTCCACAAAAATGAAGTACCTTTCAAAAAAGAAAAACACATAATTAATAAATGTCCCTCTTGTTGAGTGAATGATTTTGCAGTGTTTGTTACTTTCATTGCACATGGCACTCATTATGTTCCTAGATCCAAGTGCAACTACAATACTCTTTACTTTCCATTGCATATATCACTCAATGTTTTGGACCTTAATAACATAACGACAATAAAGGGCTTGGGAAAATATTTCAATGCAAATGAGGATGTAACACACCCTCTACAAAAGCACCCTTAAATGAGACAATATGAGCCCTTGATATGTCAAGAAACCCATGCCCAAAATCCATACCCCCATCCACCTCATACTCATTACATGACATAAAGAGAGTCTTCCTAGGAAACACTCATTGACTTTGGGATTGATCTACCCAATAGGGCACCATGACAACCCTCCAATACCTAAATTTGGTAAATTGTATAAGGTCTTTGAGCATTTGTTTAGTTTCATGAGGGGATTCAATGCACATGTTTGGGTGGTTATTTTATTAAATGTGGCTTAATTGGCATTATACATGTGACTTTTAGACACTTGGAGGGCATACTTGTTTATCTTTGAAGGACCTTGTTGGGTGTAATATTTTCCATGGAGGAACAATGTCATTTTTGTTGAAATGTACACTTGACACTGAGAGGGGGGGTGAATCAGTGTCATGAAACTTTGGAAAATTTTCCACTTTTCATAAATTAATTGAACAACATAAATTTATTTCAATTTCTCAACCAATATATAAAAGAATAAATATTTTATTTATTTATTTAACTTGAATGAATACATAAGATCAATCTTCATCTTCAAACAATTATGAGAGACCCATCTTGTAGTTCTCAGATCCATCTGAGAAATGAGGAATCCAACCCTCATAACAAGTCCCATCTTTTTTACTCAGATCCAACTGAAATGTGAGGAATCCAATCCTCATACAAGACCCAGCTTGTAAACAAGAACCAACCTAATAGAATGAACCTTCATTCAATCCATTATATATAAATATATATACTTCAATAAATTCAACTACATCTTTTGTTCACCGTACTTCTTTGTTTATATAGTCTCCCAATAGGTATGAGTTTGAAGCATTATGTCCCTTTGTTTGAACCATTACACCTCTTCATACACCTATTCATTTTAATTAATAATAATAATTTCTAATATTATTATTATCATTAATAGTTTGATTTAAAGACATCAAATCCCTTGTTTTGCATTTATTATGTTTTGTCTAAAAACCTGTCCTGCAAATGTTGCAGAAATTGAGTTTTGCGGAGGCGCTTCCTTCAAACCATGTTTTTAGCGCTGTCTCTTCTTTCACCCTTATTCCTCTATCATGAGACCAATGTTTCGTGCTTCATAATTCTTCCCCTTTTTTAATTTTTAGCCCTCATATGTCTAGTGTTGGGACCGTGTTCTCTGGGCTTCGACACTCTGAAACTTTTCTTCTCTTCACCAAATCTTGTTATCTCCGAAGTGATATCTTCCAGAGTGTTATATCTCGAGAAACTTCAATTCACGGTTTTAATCCTCATCATTGATCACGATTTATGATCAACAGTCTTATCATTCTTTTAAAAGACTCATTTCTCACAATTTTCTTATCATTATCTAATGGTTGGGATTCAATCGTGAGATGGACATTTGTCGTTTCCTCCAGTACTTTGCGGCTTTAGGAGTTTGTTCTTTTTATAAACTTCCAATTCTCCTGAACTAAATTTTACCGAAGTGTGTATACTCTATTAATCTTGATTTGACGTATGTCCATAAACTTCAACGGTCCAGATATTATTTCGGAGCTTCGGTACTCTAGGTTACTAGAACTATGAAGCAATTCAATTCCTCTGGAGTGATAACCTACCGAATAAGTCATAAAGCGATGGTGACCACTTTCTGTCGGTTAACACCTCTGCTTACGCTATCCTTCCACTATGCTTGATCAACAGTTGAGAATGCTCCTGAAGTAGATCAACAATTAGCATTACTTAGTGATTTACGCTTACTATATCCTTCCATTGTACTTGATCAACGATTGAGAATGCATCTGAATTAGATTGACGATTAGCATTACTTTTTGATTTGCGCTTACTCTATCCTTCCATTGTACTTGATCAACAATTGAGAATGCTCCCGAATTAGATCAACGATTAGTGTTACTTCATGATTTATGCTTACTCTATCCTTCCACTGTACTTGATCAACGGTCGAGAGAACCTGGAAGATATTAGATCAATGACCATCATTAACTTCAGCCTTAGCTACTTCAGGTATTTGTTGGTAGTAGAAATTGGATATCCCCAAAGGACTTACTGCCGGAGTGACATAGCTTTTTGACGTAGCACTGGCTAAGTGGTTTCCACGTGTCACCTAGATTTGTGACTATCGTATACCTAAAGTGACAACTAGAACTTGACACTTGTCACCATATGAATGCACCACATTTCCTTGCCGACATGGGCTATTAATGTGTGTACCACGTGTCTTACTTTGTGACTTTAGAACTCCGACCTTTGGGTGAAATTACATGTTCTAAACCCTTTCCCGCCGAAGTGTTCAGCACCGAAGTTGACAGTCTCCTTGTGATCTGATGATTCTTATGTTTTAATCCAGATCAACGGTTGACATGACTTGGGGCTTGGCCTTTGGGTAATCTTACCTGTTCTTGGCTTCTTTTCACCGGAGTGATCAGCGACGGAGTTGGCTTCTGCTACGCAACTCTGATCTGATGGCTATAATATTTCACTCTAGATCAATGTTTGTCATGACTTCGTGGCTTCAGCCTTCGGGTAATCTTTCATGTTCTAGAATCCTTTTCTACAGAGTCATCAACATCAAAGTTGACCAATTCTAATCATCTTTAATCCAATGGCTAAGATCTTTCCTGATGTTATCTGATGATTTTAATCAGGAACTTCGTGCCTTGGCCTTTCTTATCCTATCCTTCCACTTTATTTTGATTGGACAGTCAATATTACTCCCGAAATTTTTATGAGATCTGACGACTCGTGTCCACTTCGGGACTTCGTCTTCCTCTAAAATATTTTTTCTTCAGGTTATTTTATCTGAAGTATTCATCTTTGAATTTGACCATTGTTCCTCTTAGACGATCTGATGGTTTAAGTCACTCTCAAATCTTCAATCATACGACCATGATTCTCTCCTTCTTTACGTAGGTTTCCTCTGTGATCCAACGATCATATTTACATCTGAATTCTGGATGAACGACTCCAGTTGCTTCATTTTTATAAAAGTTTCCACCTGTAAAAAAATTATTTCTGAAATTGATCTCGTGCGGGACTTCAAAAGCATTATCTCTTCTGAGCTTTGGAAAATATACATGTAACAAAGATCATCGATCCTTGACAGTGATCGAATATTACATCAATGACATTTACCATATGCTTTTTCTCCTGAAATTTAGCCTTGTTTCTATGTTGCATTCTCTTTCCATCAATGACCCTTCATTACATACGGACAGGCCTTATTGGCCATCCGGACACTAATGCAAACTGTATAACTTTGTTCATGAATGATTCATGTTGTATAACTTTGTTCATGATTGATTCATGTTTACATCAATGACAACACACAATCAATAATGCCAACAATTTTGACCTTCATGGGGGGTTGAAAACCCTAAGGATGGATGCCACACCCCACAATATGGGTAGAGGACCCCAGAGCCACTGTACACATGAGATGATGGATGTTTCCTTTGGAGGCACTTGGATAGCACTGGATGATGAAATTGTATCCCCTTTCACTTAGATGTTGGCCTTTGGCAGCCCAAGATGTCACCTTCTAAGCCTTGACGTCATGTGGAGGCTAGGGTTTGATGGGATTGATGATTCCAGAAGAGAGATGATGTGGTTTGAAGAAGAAAGATGCATGCAATGACACTCCAGAGCATGAGAGATGGACACATGGCCTTTGGAGTCCCAACGACTTGCATCTAGAGGCTTAACATCTCAATTTTTGGACCTAGCATCACCCTTTTAAGACATGACGTCATCCTTCTAAGGGATTACTTTATGTAATTTTAATTTTCTCAAATTATAAAGGAAAATAAAGGGGGTCAACCTTGTTTTAATTTTTTGTTGACTTTCTTATGTGGACAAATTGGTTTTGGATGACCTCATATAAATAGAGGTCATCTCACTTTAATTTTATACATAACTCACTTTAGAATTACATAACACATGGCTGAAATTTCCTCTCTACTTGGGAAATTCACTATCTCTAGTCTCTTGTGAAAAATGGATGCTTTACTAGTCTATTGGTGGAATAAGGCTAGAAACGTCTCTTGGATGCTTGTTCTTGAAAATTGTGGTGGAATATCTTGATAAGTAAGGGTTTTTCATGCTATCTCTTGGACTAGGTAAGGAAAATGATGCAATTATATGTGTTTCTTCTTGGTTTCAAGGTTATTTTTTCAAACCCTTAGGGGAGTATAAGGGCATACACCCTCCATCAAGGATCTTTCTTTTATTGTCATTGAAAAGTATATCAAAAAAGGTTGGTACAAGGAGTAAAAGGGCTTACACCCTTGTAGATTTACCTTGATAAGGTTTATTTACAATAGGGAGTAAAAAGGATTATACCCCTAGAGGAGTAAAAAACCCTAGCTTATAAACAAGAGACTCCATAACCCAATAGATAAGGAACTAATCATTTTTGCATTGGAGATTGCATATTATTACATTAGTAAACATGATTTCCAGGAGATTGATTGTTCAAGTTTGGAAGTAATTTTTACATGTCATAAGCTATCTTGTGCCTTGAGGGCATTTGAATTATCCAAGTGATCTAGTTGTTGTAATGAAAATTTAGCTACAAACAATAGGGCTGCAACAAAATTACTCTCTTTCAGTCTCTTACTCACTTTTCTACCACTAAAATTCACTTGCAAGTTGTCATAATTGATCTATTAATTAAAGGCTATTGTTTGGGTGGATTGCTCGTTGATATTAGTGGCTAGAACTCGTTGTTGTAGAAAACATTTGCTACAACCATAATTTTGTGATAAAACATTACCGATAACACTTAATAACAACCCTCTATTGCAATGAAAGTCTTGTTTTAATTATTGGAAGAGTGTATGCTCATTGCTAGCTTTGTTCTCCAACTTCATACACTTTATTTTGATAGTTTAATTTGCAACTGTCATAACTTATTTACTGCTGATATATATTTCCATACTGCTGCAATTCTAGGAAAACAAGGTTTCTTTTCGATTTCCCATTGATTTTGAGGTTTTAATCATCATATATTATCTTATTCCGGGAAGATATAACATTGTTTTTCAGGTACATAACCTTGGAAATCATTTACCAACTTCCAAGATTCTTTCCCAACCCTCAAACTTGTCTCTGAATTTGACCTATAGGGGAATTCTTTGATCACTTTCCATTTTCCATCGCAATCTCCCCAGGGTCATCTAGGAAGCCTCCCTTTTGATGGATTTATCCTTCACTAAAACAAGGGGAACATATATTGAGGTGACAATGATAGGTGTTCCCAGTTGTGTCACACACTTTGTCTTTGGGTTGAGATTTTTCCAAACTACAATCTATGTGATGACAAGACATATTACTCAAGCATATGCAAGGAAGATCATTGATTTTCCTATAACCCCTTTACTTGTTTGTCAAATAAATTATACTAGGAACATAACCACAATTCTTGATCATACTTTGGTTCATAATATAGTAGAATATTTAGTGGAATTAGCCTTACAATAAATCTCACAATCTTTCGACTTGATTCCTCAACCCTGTTGCAAACAAGCATAAAAGTGAGTATTCCTAGAAGGATATAGATTCAAATCCATATCCAAACAACTTAGAAGGGTCAAATTCATAATTTGATCACTCAAAAATGGCCTACGATAACAATTCTAATTAGTCTTAGTTGGCTAGAGATGATTTGGCTCTACCTAGCTAGTTACATATTTTACCCAGGCATTCAGAACGACTACTTCCTAAATATGATCCTGAGGCAATTGGTTTTCCAGAAGACCACATCAAGAAATTTTTCATATCCATTAGATTGATTAATATTAAACATGAAGTTGTCATATGCAAATTATTCCCTTGCACTTTTGAAAACACTGCATCTAGCTGGTATTTCAATCTACCAATAGAATTAATCATCAATTGGAGTGATTTTCAAAAATATTTCATTGATAAGTTTGGAGAATCAACTACTATAGATGCCTTGATAGCTGAATTATTCTCTCTAGTAATGTCCCCTAAAGAAAATTTTAAGGAATTCAACCAAATATTTAACATGTTCCTAAATAAGTTCAAGGAAAATACTGCATCTACAGAAGAGTTGTAAATAGAAGTATATGATAATACTTTGCCTACACCTATTTTAATGTTTGTTAAGCGAGAAGATAAAGACACCCTAGCTTTAACTTTTTCGGAAGCTAAGAAAGTTGAATTAGAGATGAGAGGATGTAAAGAGACCCAACCAACATTAGAGAAGAAAGAGGTCATACCACCCAAAGGGGATCTTATCCTACCTAAGCCTCCACCAAAGCAACTTATAGAGGGTATAAAAAAGGGTTCCATGGATATGAAATCCATGCAAAGAATGATTAAAAGACTATCCAATGAAATAATTGATATGAAGTAAAGTTCTGTAGAAGGGACTATTCAACTATAGGTTGAAGAGATTCACCAACAATTGTATGAGTTCCAGTTCTAAGTGAGGATCATACAAATCCTTCAATTTATTTAATCCACTAAATGAGTCATTAATGGAAATAATGGTTTCTCACCTCTTCACTTACTATCGCAACAAGTGAGGCTTCCCCTCACACAAATTGAGCATTGGAATGACGAATGGTGGAGAACGCGGATGGTCTAACTCCAAACATATACTAGAAACAAAAAATCAATGAGTGAGCTCACAGTGCATAGCTTGTTTGTTTGCCAAAAAGGACTAGAGTCTGTCTCTATTGACGACTGGTTGGAAGATGAAACCAAAACTAAAAGTTGCCAAGGTATTTGATATGCCCAGGTCAAATCATGCCAAATAAGATTTAGTGGCCCTCTTGTATGTGTGATTGTACCATATGATCTATTGGGAATGGGAATCGTCGGTCACTATTACAGGATCATGAGAAGCGTAGTATATGTGCTCCAAGAGAGATATGTCTAGAAGTGGCAGGCCAATGAATTATAAACCCCGACAACATCCCTTCAATGATGTATTTCCTAAACCATGATGAGAGCCCTTCGATGATGTATTACCTGCTCATTTGAAAATCACTCTCGTGTGCGTCAAAGGAATGTCGACAAGCACTGTTGCGAGCGTGTGGATGCAGAAGTGAGAGGAATGTTGTCTTCTAATGGTGGTCAAATGCCTAAATTCCAGCCACGGGTTCATCATAATTATTTATGCTAGAGGAGGTTCAAAACTAGCTCGGGGACACTAGTAAGCATGAATTCAAACAATGACCCTCATAACCTCTCGTACCATAAGCGAGAATAATTCCAACGATCTTGATTAGGGTTAGGTTTACTTCTGCGAACAAAAGGGAGAATATGTTACACCTAAGAAGCTCGATATTGATGGGATGAGACAAAAAATGGAACACAAACTTGTAGACACTGAGAAGGAAGACAAAATTGCAAGTAGAGGGATGTTTTTGCACATGGAAGGAGAGAAATGAAATTCCCAATGAAGAGAATCATGGAGTTAACTTGTTCTAATACCATTGATAGGAAAGGTATGGGAAGAAAATGTAACTCCACACTTTAATATTCATTAACATGAAGCCTTAATATACATACAAATTATTGTTGGTCTTCACCTTTTAAGTGACTCTTCCTATCACCCACAACTCTTCACATTTCTACTATTTACAATTTTACTTACAAATCACCATAATCTGAGAATTAGGTATTCAACACAAACCATGAATTATGATAGAAATGATGGAGGGAATGCACCTTTCTTTATCACATTGGTAGTGAATAATCTCCTTCTTCATAATTATATGTTAGCTTTTGGAGCTTCCACCAATGTGATGTCTTTAAATGTCATGAAGCAATTGGGTTTGAAAACCACAAGACCATATAGGAATGTATATGGTATTGACTCAAGAGAAATCAAGGTTTGTGGTATAATTAAGGATTTGAAAGTTTGTTTAGTTGCATATCTGGATATCTCTCTCTTAATGGATGTTGTAGTCATAGATGTTCCTAATGCTTATGGAATGTTATAGTCTAGAAAATGGGCTACAAATTTATGGGATAGCATGCAAATGGATCTATCTTATGCAACCATCCCAACTTGTGAAGGAACCTTTGTCACTCTTTATAGACATCTTGTTGTGAGATACCAAGTAGAAGATCATAAAGTCCCTTTGAATGAGTTGATATGTGATGATGAAGAGTTTGGAAACTTCTGTGATTTTACAAATTCAATAGTATCAATGAAGGAAGAGGGTCATTGTAGTAGGAAATATCTCGAAGACACTAAAGAAACCATCACTTGAGTACGAGACCTTGTTAGCCCTGATTATTTTCAAGACCTTATCATTTTTCCATTTGCATTTGAGTATACTATTGATGATGTGTTTTCACCAAGAGCAAGGATGATAATGAGCAACCTATTACCTTCACAAATAAAAACATTAGGGGTGTTGAGTTAATGAACACCATTACTAACAAGTAATCCTATACCCCAGTACATTCAATGGTTCAAGAGTATGAATTAGACATTAAACCAACTAAAATCATAAAACAGAAAGTCTTAGCTAAGATGTTGATTGAAGGAAATGAGAAAGCATTGGGATTGGGTGAGAATGAGCAAGTGAATGTTGTCTTAAGTGGATTGGAAAATGAGGAATTTTATTCGAATATCATCTATTACTTGAAGAATCTATCATGTCCTAACCACTTAGTTGATCATAAGAGAAGAGCTTTGAGAATGAAAGCCATGATATTTTATTTAACCTGAGATGGTCTTGGCTGGAGAAACCCTAATGGAATAATCCTTAGATGTGTTAACAAGGAAAAAACCAACAAGTTAGTTGAGGAATTCCATTCAGGATATTGTGTAGGTCACTTTGCAACCCATACTATCGCACATAAAATATTGAGGGTAGGTTACTATTTGCCTACATTGTTCATTGACACTCGTTATTATGTTAGGTCTTATCAACCATGTCAGCTTTTCTCACGGAAATAATGATTTCCAACTCTACCTTTGAAACCAGTTATAGTTGAAGCATTATTTCAATAGTGGGGTTTGGACTTTATTGGTGAGTTTAAAGAAAATTATAGTAATGGATATCGATGGTTGTGAACTGTCACGGAGTATTTCACTAGGTGGGTATAGGCCATACCAACAAATAAGTCAATTGAAGAAGTTGTAATGAATTTCCTTGAATATCGAATAATCACGAGATTTAGTGCCCTAGCCAAAATCACTACTGATAATGCAAAGGATTTTAGTTCTTTGGCCATGGAAAAATTTGCTTCAAGTATGAAATTGTGTTGTCTCATTCTTCTAATTATTACCCACAAGGGAATGGATTGGATTAATCTAGTAATAAGTACCTCACGAATATCAATAAGAAGATTGTGGGTGAAAATAAAAAGAATCGGGATAGCAAGATCAAATATGCACCATGTGAAGACTATATCACAACAAATTGGGAGGCCTTGCAAGAAAGAATTGATCAATTTGTAGAATTTGATGAGTCTAGAAGAAATGCTTTTGATCAAATGGTGAAAAATCAAGATAAAATCAAAGGAAATTTTGATAATAAAGCAAGACAAATATATTTTGATGAAGAAGATCTTATGCTCATGTGGGATAAATGAAAGCAAAATCCTAGTATGCACAAGAAGTTTGATGGTCTTTGGCTTGGTCCTTATAAAATTGGGAGAAAGGTTGGAGTTAATTATTTCTACCTAGCTAGCCTTGATGGGGAGAAGTTTCTTTTGTTAGTTCATGGATAGCTTCTCAAACTTTACTTTTCAATCGACACTTGATTTGTTAATAATAACATTAAGTAGGATAGTTGTAGGTCATTTTATGTGCTTCCTTTATGCATCTTGAGTGTGTCTTCTTGCTTGATTGTTTTCAATTATTGCTTGACTTTATGCATTCTTAGTTAGTTTCATTTTGAATTAGTCTTGTCTAAAAAAAAAAAAAACATGTATATGTTTTTTGTTGCATTTCCTTTACACTTTCCATATACCAAGGGGATCATACCACCTTGTCTCTTTTTTGCTAATGGTTTTAAGGTGAGATGTAGTAGGATTTTTTAGATTGATGCAATGTGCAAGTCTTGGAGTGTAACATCCCCACCCTTACATGCCAGTTCATTCCACTTTTAAAAGAAACTTGGTTGAAACCAATTTGTAACACCCCCAGCCTCTCTATTAGGAAATGTCACTTGAAGTAAATACAAAACAAACTTCTCAATCTGCTCTAATACCAAAACTGTCCACACCCAGGCATAGGCCTACTGGGTTATGGAAAACAGATCTCTTTGTGTAACATCATACATATATGTTTAAACAGATAACATGCATTCTATATATATACAATTAATGCAGAAATCACTGCATCTTCTACAAACAACTTATACAAGCAATAATATAACTATTATGAAATGTACAGGTTGTTATCACTCCAGGAAACCCTCCTAGGTTGTATCTCAGAGATGCCTGATAACTTAACTAATATTGCAATGGTTTACTCAATAATGGGTAATGATTGGATCAAGATGAATATCTAACTAACTGGATTGTATATTTGAGACTGTCTATGCATATTCAATAGTGCAAGGCTTTCAAGAGATATAATCAGATAGGTGTGTATCAAATGGAACAGAAACTAATCACATCAACCAGATAATACATATATAAAACAATAGATATGATGGGTCTAGAAACTAGTATAACAACCTATGCTCCTTTGCTCAATAATCAGACAGTGAGATGACAGTCACCAGTGGATTATGTAAACATAGACAAAGAATAGCTATCACTCATAAGCATAGACAAAAAGAAGAAAGAAGATATAACAACATCAATGAAAGAAGCGTGCATGCCAAATATCTATTAGAAAGGGTCTCTATTACAAATGAAGCATAGTAGAAATAAAAATCGAACCTCTGGTTCATCAAAAGTTTGTGGCTTTATAGCCCTTACATCAAATATTCAGATCCTAGAATACTGGATTAAATTCACTTAAAATAGAAAGTCAACATCTGACACAAGCAAATAGGAAAAGATCCTAAAAAATAGGTCAACTCCTAATATTTGACGGTCTTCATATCCTTATAATCTTCGACAGCTGCAGGAACCCTTCCAAGGTTGATGGATAAGGAAAAATTGCCATCTTTAGCAAAAGACATTTTTTTCCCAAAAATAAAAACCAATTTTGTCTTCTCCTTCTTGTTGGCACCTTGAAAGCTGGAACAGACACCTAAGACTGATGCCCTTAATTATCATCCATCATTACAAACCATCCTTGAGGTATCCGGGTGAAAAAATCTTGGATCTATGCAAAAATAGTGTCTTTCTGCTCTGTCAGTGCTTTCAGTGGCTAAGGGAGGCAAAATCTGAGCCTGTTAGCCACCGAAAGCTTTGCTTTTGGTGGCTAAGGACAGTTGTGAAAGTCTGTCTAAGCCACCAAAATCTCTGTTTTGAAACAATCTTCAAAATTGCAAAAATGCATTTTCTCCTAGCCTTTTACTGCTCAAGGCATAAATCCTTCCTCATTGATTTGGTCTCTCATTTTACTATTTCTTTCCTGTAGACTCCATTCACAGTCAAAGTGTTTTATGACTGAATGCATTCATACCTTGAAATGTGAGGTACTTCAAAGATACAGGGTTCCTATTAAATTAGTTCTATCTGTTGTTGATAGTGTTGTTGTTACAAAATCACAAAAACTTGTGTGAGTTGTTGATGCACTAGTTGTTGAGTGAATTGATCCCTGATCTATAGCTCTATGCTCAGTGTGTAGTTGAAGCTCAAGGAACAGTAGTGAGCCATCATTGGATAGCACTGCAGTGATATGAAATTCAAAGGATTTTGCACACTGCACTTCATGAACATTGAACCTGTTGATTGTGATGGTCTGGTTGAGGAACCGAAGTTTATCAAAAGATGACAGAGCTTCCACTGCATATTTTCAACCTTGTTGATTGCTCTTCAATATCCATTTCCTGGGAACGTCTAATATATTCCATGTTATCCATTACAACTCTCTGCATGTTGTCCCTTGATGACAAAGTTCAACCTAGAATGATAAAAGCAGGAGAAACACTATGTTAGAAGTACTAATCATGAAATGGAAGACCTTCTAACGAGTCTATCCAATGTGAGGGTTTAGCATTTGAATCCCTAACAACTATATATAGGTGGCCATTGCAATAAGGCCATCAGTAAATTCCAAGAGAACATAAATGATGAACATAATGGATGGAAGGCAGTGACTCGAGCTCATAACGCTGATCTTCAGCCTCAGCGTGATTTTTCCCAGCAATTTACTGAAGCATAGGCCCCGTAATTTCTCTTTAACCTCAAAGTAATCCATCGACTGATAAACTAAAAATCTCGACACCAGCACAACCTAAAACTAAATATATCCTTCTGTTGTAAAGCTTGCAATGCCATGTCGTGGCTTGGTTTTCAGGCTTAAATTACCAATTTGACACCTGCAATCACTTGGCACTTCAACTCATCTGTTTTCTCGGTGTATTGATATGACACGACCCTCCATTAGCAATGAAAGATAAAAAAGAAACCTCCCTACTCTTTGAAATGAAACATCTTCAAACCGTGGAGCTTTAGATCGTAATTTCTCTACTTTTATGCAAACCTGGGACTTTGCACTATCGATTTGTTGGGCGTATGAGTAACGACTATGTATTTGTGGTTGGATTTCAGAGACAAAAGTTACAATTTGATTTATGTGTTAAAGACCCAAGGCGCGTCTCAATAAGCTTGTTATACATATTTTTTTAGGCTCCATTTTACTTTGACAGTTCCCCTGTGACCATAACAATGAGATTTACTTCCTGCGCTTCTCACACCTAGTAGTTGGGCTGTCATGTAATCTCATTGTCTCCGACACCTGCAAAATCTCAGCATGATACACCTTAAACTCTGCAAGCAACTGGATATCCAAAAATGACATTTTCACAATCCCTTGGCACATGTCAGTTGCCTGTGTTTGTCTTGTGGCTCGGCTTAGATTGAATGAGTGGCATGTGGACTCGGTTTATCTATTGGTTAATGGATATGGATTGACATGTGAACGTGACCTGGATGGTGGCTTTGACTTAGTTTAGCTCATAGCTTGATGTGTTGACCTGTCATAAGAGTTGGCTTGTAGCTTAATATGAGAATTGGGCATGTGTATGTTGATTTGTTGCTTTGACATATGAGTTGGTTTCATAAATAGACTATCAGTTAACTTTATGGATTTGTATCAACTTGTTGCTTTGTTTATGTATGACTTGTGAGTTAGCTAGGACTCATGGATATAGAATTTGGTTCTGGTACGTTGGTAAATTAAGGCATATGCACTTTGATTCATAAACTCAGGCTTAGGCTTGACATAAGAACTGACCAATGGGCCCCTCAAAATTACCTAATATGATTTGTGACTGAGGATGAGAATTGGCTTTGTGCCTTAAATTGCAGCTTGACATATGACTCATAACTTGGTAGAGTTGGTCTTTATGATCAGAACACTTCGAGCACCCACCACTTCATAATAATACCAAATAACAAATTTTATTTGAAAGTATTATCAAAATGGAAGTTTTCATGAAATAACCATTTTGATTTTGTAGTTCGAAAGGGAAAAGTCAAGGATGTTGGGCAAAGGTAATCACTGGGAGATTGATGAAGAAGTGGAGGTTAAGACATTGGCCAAAAGACTAAGGAAATTAATAAGTCAAAATAGAGAGAGATGAAAATGCTCTACAAAGTCAATTACATTTTGATCGCTAACATCTGGCTCCAGCTGGGATGGAGACCTCCCTGTGAGGTTTCCAAGAACCTAGCATACCATGTGCCTTGTTCGTTGGGCTATAGAGTCATCCGGCCTGTGCATCTGATTTTTTGTGAACCTGTAACCTGCCTGTAGCCTACCTGTAACTTGCTTGTAGTTTGCTTGTAGTATGCTCTGATTATTCAAGAAAACTGAAAGCAATCTATCTGCTCATATGAAGAGATTACTCAGATGTCTACTCCTACTCTTAACCAATAAAAACATGTTCATCATGTAACATCATACTTCCAATGAAGACATGATAACATCAAACTATTTACAAAATCTCTTTGCATGCGGATAAATTTCAAAGAACACTTCATGTCGTGCAGCAGAATTTGAACTTGCAGAGCATACTTATAGTCATCATTTGCTTTGATTCCAAAAATTGCACAACTGAAGACTTCTGAAGAACATAACTCCATATAAATAGCTACCGGATCATAGAAAGAAGCTAACTTTGATTGTTGCTCAAGCCTTTCTTATCCTTCTGATATATGGATCTGCTCATAAACAGGTTTTTGCAATTCTGAAAATAGTAGTGAGTTGATTTGACTGCTAATCCCTTCTTGTTTGATATCTTATTCATAAATGATATCACTCCTTTGTTCATGAGATGATGTAAATAGAAGATAAAATCTTAAATCTTCAGGCAGATTAAAATCATCATATTTAATGTCTTCTGCAAACATAGAATGGTTGATTTCAACATGATATTGTTCCTTGATGGGCAAGGAAAAAGGCTCATCAAAATCAGATTAGTAGTTGTCATATATTGGTTGGTTGTTGCTTAAATCAACATCATTTGATGTAAGGATATGCTCTATTCCATCTGCATACTTATCAAAAATAGGTGAATAGAAAGCTCCTGAATCTTGCAAAGAAAGAATAGCAGTCTTCAGATCCTTCTCTCCAATCACAGGTGAAAACATATCGTAGGCAACCTCTTGAAAAAGTGTAGAAAAACTTCTTCTCTAATTGTTTCTTCATGTAAATCAAAGGCAACAAGTGCAACAGAGATAAGATCTGATGCATTTACAACTATGCAATTCATATTTGTATCATGAAGATCTTCCTTAACAACATAATTTTCACCTTGACAAACAAAAGAAAAGACTACTTCCTGTTGAACTTGCTTCTCAAATTTATCACAACAATCTTCAAAGAGACTTTCAGCTAGAAATTCATCTTTACAAAACAAATGGAAAGCATAATGAAAACTTTCCAATGAGTGAATTCTTGAAGTTGGAAGAGATCTGCACCAATCAAGGGAAATCCCCTCTAATGAATACCTAAAAAGCTTAATTTGAACGTCCTCATATACAATTCCAAGCTGATGAATAAAATCATGAAAATCCAACAAGTGTTCAGCTGGCACTTCCCACTCTTCTCCTCGAAATCTGGGAAGACTTTTTTCCCATTCATCTCTACTAGGTATTGGATGAGGGTAACCAGAAATATTTGAGAAATTGCAAAATGCATACCTCTTGTTCATTTCATACCAATGGATCACCAACAAATTTCTGAACAATGGAGTCGCCACTGAATCTGTCCTTCATGGAGTCGTCGTATAGATGAATACAACCAATACAATGTCCAGGCTTTGTCGATCATCAAAGTTGGATCTATGTCGTGTCCCAAGGAAGTTGAGCTTCAATCTCCTCTGCCCGGCAACAACGCCAATTTATTATCACTCCAGGAAACCCTCCTAGGTTGTATCTCAGAGATGCCTGGTAACTTAACTAATCTTGCAATGGTTTACTCAATAATGGGTAATGATTGGATCAAGATGAATATCTAACTAACTGGATTGTATATTCGAGACTATCTAGGCATATTCAACATTGCAAAGATTTCAAGAGATATAATCAGATAGGTGTGTATCAAATGCAACAGAAACTAATCACATCAACCAGATCATACATATATAAAACAATAGATATGATGGGTCTAGAAACTAGTATAACAACCTATGATCCTTTGCTCAATAATCAGACAGTGAGATGACAGTCACCAGTGGATTATGTAAACATAGACAAAGAAGAGCTATCACTCATAAGCATAGACAGAAAGAAGAAAGAAGATCTGACAACATCAATGAAAGAAGCTTTCAGGCCAAATATCTATTAGAAAGGGTCTCTATTACAAATGCAGCATAGTAGAACTCAAAATAGGACCTCTAGTTCATCAAAAGTTTGTGGCTTTATAGCCCTTACATCAGATATCCAGATCCTAGAATACTGGATCAAATTCACTTAAAATAGAAAGTCAACATCTGACACAAGAAAATAGGAAAATATCCTAAAAAATAGGTCAACTCCTCATCTTTGATGGTCTTCATATCCTTATAATCTTCGACATGGTGGTCTTCATATCCTTATAATCTTCGACATGATGGTCTTCATATCCTTATAATCTTCGACAACTTCAGGAACCCTTCCAAGGCTAATGGATAAGGCGAAATTGCCATCTTTAGAAAAAGACAGGTTTTTCCCAAAAATGGAAACTAATTTTGTCTTCTCCTTCTTGCTGGCACCTTGAAAGCTGGAACAAACACCTAAGACTGGTGCCCTTAATTATCATCCATAATTACAAACCATCCTCGAGGTATCTGGGTGAAGAAATCTTGGATCTGTGCAAAAATAGTGTCTTTATGCCCTGTCAGTGCTTTCGGTGACTAAGAGAGGAAAAATCTGAGCTTGTTAGCCACCGAAAGCTCTGCTTTCGATGGATAAGGACAGTTGTGAAAGTATGTCTAAGCCACCGAAAGCTTTGTTTTGAAACAATCTTCAAAATTTCAAAAATGCATTTTCTCCCAGCCTTTTACTGCTCAAGGCATAAATCCTTCCTCATTGATTTGGTCTCTCATTTTACTATTTCTTTCATGTAGACTCCATTCACAGTCAAAGTGTTTTATGACTAAATGCATTCATACCCTGAAATGTGAGGTACTTCAAAGATGCAGGGTTCCTGTTGAAGTAGTTCTATCTGTTATTGACAGTGTTGTTGTTACAAAATCATAAAATATTGTGTGCGTTGTTGATGCACTAATTGCTGAGTGAATTGATCCCTGATCTATAGCTTTGTACTCAGTGTGTAGTTGAAGCTCAAGGAACAGTAGTGAGCCATCATCGGATAGCACTGCAGTGATATGAAATTCAAAGGATTTTTCACTCTACACTTCATGAACACTGAACTTGTTGATTGTGATGGTCTGGCTGAGGAACCAAAGTTTATCAAAAGATGACAGAGCTTCCACTGCATATTTTCAACCTTGTTGATTTCTCTTCAATATCCATTTCCTGGGAACGTCTAATATATTCCCTGTTATCCATTACAACTCTCTACATGTTGTCGCTTGATGACAAAGGTCAACCTAGTAGGAGAAACACTATGTTAGAAGTGCTAATCATGAAATGGAAGACCTTCTGACAAGTCTATCCAATGTGAGGGTTTAGCATTTGAATCCTTAAAAAATGTATATAGGTGGCCATTAGGATAAGGCCATCAGTAAATGCCAAGAGAACATAAATGATGAACATAATGGACGGAAGGTAGTGAATCGAGCTCATAACGTTGATCTTCAGCCTCAACTTGATTTTTCCCAGCAATTTACTGAAGCATAGGCCCCGTAATTTCTCTTTAACCTCAAAGTAATCCATCGATTGATAAACTAAAAATGTTGACACCAGCATAACCCAAAACTGAAGATATCCTTCTGTTGTAAAGCTTGCAATGCCATGTCGTGGCTTGGATATCCAAAAACGACATTTGCACAATCCATTAGCACATGTCAGCTGCCTGCGTTTGGCTTGTGGCTCGGCTTGGATTGAATGTGTGGCATGTAGAATCGGTTTATCTATTGGTTAATGGATATGGATTGACATGTAGACGTGACATGGATGGTGGCTTTGACTTAGTTTATCTCATAGCTTGATGTGTTGACATGTCATAAGAGTTGGCTTGTAGCTTAATATGAGAATTGGGCATGTGTATGTTGATTTGTTGCTTTGACATATGAGTTGGTTTCATAAATAGACTATGAGTTAACTTTATGGCTTTGTATCAACTTGTTGCTTGGTTTATGTATGACTTGTGAGTTAGCTAGGACTCGTGGATATAGAATTTGGTTTTAGTACGTTGGTAAATTAAGGCATATGTGCTTTGATTCATAAACTCAAGCTTAGGCTTGACATAAGAAGTGACCAATGGGCCCCTCAAAATTACCTAATATGATTTGTGACTGAGGGTAAGAATTGGCTTTGTGCCTTAACTTGCAGCTTGACATATGACTCATAACTTGGTAGAGTTGGTCTTTATGATCAGAACACTTCGAGCACCCACCATTTCATAATAATACAAAATAACAAATTTTATTTGAAAGTATTATCAAAATGGAAGTTTAGGTGAACTAACCATTTTGATTTTGTAGTTCAAAAGGGAAAAGTCAAGGATGTTGGGCAAAGGTAATCATTGGGAGATTGATGAAGAAGTGGAGGTTAAGAAATTGGCCAAAAGACTGAAGAAATTAACAAGTCAAAATAGAGAGAGATGAAAACGCTCTCAAAAGTCAATTACATTTTGATCGCTAATACAGGCTACACAGCATAATCAACATAGGAATGGTACTTATCTTTTTAAGAAGAACCATCGATTGTGTGCAGACCTTCTACGAACCTCCCAGCCTTAGACCACACTGCTCCAAGCTATCAGCAATGGGTCACCCCCGAGCTGGGACCAAATTCCACCCAGGGGTAAAGGGAATCCTAGGCTAGGCTAAGACTACGAAAATTTGCACAATGCAAAAGGAAGGATTCCCTCCCAGGAGCCTACTTATGCCCACCGCTCGCAGACTCTCATTCCCCACATGCCTGTCCCACCCCGGGAATATATACCTTCACTGTCCAACATTCCATCGGTTGCTCCACTTCCCATACAGGGCTTCAGCAACAGGTTGGATCAGGAATTCTCAGAGCTTTGTAGATGTTGTTGGACTCCCTCCGGGAAGAATCACTTTCCCAGCAAACTCTCTCACCTGGAGAGAGTTTCTCATAGGCCTAACAACCTGCTTCTTCAATCCACAGGCCTGACAACCTGCCTCTTCAAAACTACAGGCCTGACAACCTGCTTCTTTTTTCTAGCTCCAAGTCAAACGGATAGTTACAGCAGTAGAAAAATTGGGTAAGGCTCTGGTAATGAAAACAATCCACACTAGTTCAGGAAAACATGGGAAACAACAACAAAAATCTAAGGGCATGATATGACTCAGGAACTGTACAATTATGTTGTTCCTCACAGGAAAACAGGTTAGCCTCACGGATTTACAGGATTCAAAGCTTGGAGAGGTCAACAATGGAGGAGAATGGTTGTTGCATGGATGTTCAGTCCGAGTGCATGCATGAAGGAGAGCCTGGCAAGAATGGTGAATGAACCCCTCACAACAACGAATTTTCCCCATAAATCTGCAAGCGCCCAATTTGATACTTGGCTCTCCTGGGAGCTCATTCCTCTCCACTTGGAGTTCGTTCCCTCCCCTAGAGGAACTTAGGATAACTAGTTTTAATTCCTAAACCTTAGCATTTTAGGAAATACATTATAATATTGCCTTGGTTTAGGACCTCAATCTTAGCCCCTTTTTCCTAGCCTCTTATCCCCCTTTCCCTTTCCCTACCTAGTGGATCTTAGTCCCCCATAACTCTTTCTTCGTGGTCAGTCTACACGCAACGATGTAATTTTATTAATGATGTAGTATTTACATATACAAAATCAGGCTCCATGGCCTTGATCATCTAGGCTCTCTGACCTAATAAACATATAAACCTCCCAACTTATAAACACTTGGCTCACCAACCTATAAACATCATTACAATTCAGCAGGGGCTCGGCCTTGGGGAATTACAATCCCCTCCCCTTATTTATGCATTGTCCTCAATGAATCTTACTTACATAATATCAACAAGATTTCCAAAATCTTCAAAAAGATGCGGGTATTTTTCCCACATAGCATCTTCATGCTCCCATGTTGCGTCCTCGAGACTGTACCAGGTCCATTGGACCTTTACAATCCCTATGGATCGATTCCGAAGCTGTTTGATTTTTCGATCCAGAATGCGTACCGGATGCACTTAAAATGTGCTTCCTTGCTCCACCTGAATCACATTCCAATCAATAACATGATTAGCATCAGGTATATATTTCTTGAGCAACGATACATGAAATACATTATGAATAATCATAGATGCAGGTAATGTAATCATGTAAGCTACTGGTCCAATCCTCTCTAGGATTTCAAATAGCCCACAATATATGGCTGCCAACTTGGAACAGTTTCCCAACTTCAAGGAACTTTTGTTGGCCTTCACCTTAAAGAATACATGATCACCCACTTTAAATTCACTATGAGTTACGCCCTTATCAGCATAGCTTTTCTGCTTGTCTTGGGCATCCTTTAAATTATGTTTTATCTTCAACATTTTCTCTTCCATTTTCCTGAGCAATTATGGCCCAACCACTGCACTATTAGCTGGGTTGTCCCAACTTATTGGTGTGTTGCACTTTCTTCCATAAAGTGCCTCGAATGGGCTCATATTCAGTGATGCTTGGTACCCATTGTTTTAGGCAAATTCTACCAAGTGTAGATAATCTTCCCATTTAGATGGTTTTCCCATCACATACATTCTTATCATATCCTCTATCACTCGATTCACCCTTTCTGTTTTCCCATCAGACTCGGGATGATAAGTTGTGTTGAAGTTCAGATTTTTTCTAAACTCTTTGAATAATCCCCTCCAAAACTTGGAGGTAAACTTTGGGTCTCTATCAGACACAATTGTCTTTGGTATGCCATGCAAGCATGCTACTTCCCTAATATAAATATCAGCAACATTGGTTGCCTTGTGAGTAACCTTCATAGGAATGAAATGGGTATCTTTAGTAAGCTTGTCCACCACCACCATGATAGCATCATGTTGCTTGCTTGTTCTGGGAAATTTGGTGATGAAATCCATTGTCACCACTTCCCACTTCCACTCAGGAATGGGAAATGGATGTAGCAACCCAGATGGGTGTCTATGCTCAGCCTTGACCTTTTGACGCTCCATACATTTAGCAATGTACTCAACAATCTCCTTCTTCATGTCTAGCCAATAATAATGGCTCTTGACTGTTGCAACTGTTTTATGATATCCTGGGTGTCCAACATAAGGTACATCATGCATCTCTTTCAAAATCATATCCCTCAATTCATAATAATTGGGCACATAAATTTGTTTCATGTACAAGAGAACTTCATCATTTCTCAATTCATAATCTTCAACCTTCTGTTGCATTTTACCTTGTTGTAGTTTTGTCACTAATTCCATGTACTACAAATCTGATTTTGAAGCCTCTGAAATTCTTCCTTTAAGATCATTTTGATACATGCTAATGGTTGTAGCATGTAGTTCATACACTCTCCTGTTGAGTGCATCGACCACTTTGTTCTCTTTTCCTTTGATGTGCTTGATGTCAAAGTCATATTCACAGAGGAATTCCAACCATATGCTTTGCCTGGCATTTAAAGTTGGTTGATCAAACAAATAGTTTAGTCCATTATGGTCTATCCTCAGTTCAAACCTCTTTCCCATGAGGTAGTGCCTCCACTTTTTCAAGGCGTGAACTATGGCTTCCAACTCCAAATAATGAGTTCCATAGAGCCATTCATGCTCTTTCAATTTTATGGATTCAAAACATATCATAGACCCATTCTGACTGAGGACTCCACCAAGTCCTTCTTTGCATGCATCGATGAAAACAACGAAATATTCATTCAGATCAGCAATCCTTAGAATTGGAGCACTAGTTAACAATTGGTTCAATTATTGGAAGCTCTTTTCACATTTTGTTATCCATTGAAACTTCACCCCCTTCCTTTGGAAGGAAGTGATTGGGTGAGCAATCTCTGAAAACATTGCAATGAACCTTCTGTAGTATCCAGCTAGACCCATGAAGGATCTGACTTCTGTCACATTCTTAGGTGTTTTCCACCCCTTAATGGCCTCAATATTTTCAGGGCCCACTGTTATCCCTTCTTTGGATATGATATTCCCCAAATAGTGAATTTTTTTTTGGTAAAATGAGCACTTGATCAATTTGGCATACAGTTGATGCTCTCTTATCAATTGCAAAACCATCCTCAAATGATGCTCGTGTTCTTCCTCTGAATTGGAATAAACAAGGATGTCATCTAAAAAGACAATGACAAACGTGTCTAAGTATTCCCGAAAAACACCATTCATCAAACACATAAAAACAATTGGTGCATTGGATAACCCAGATGGAACCACTATGAATTCGTAGTGACCATACCTTATGCTGAAGGCGGTCTTGTTGATGTCTTCATCTCTGATCCTTACCTGATGGTATTCAGACCTAAGATCGATCTTAGAAAATATCCTTGCATCCTTTAGCTGATCAAAGAGATCATTGATCCTTGGCAAAGGATACTTGTTCTTTATAGTCACTTTTTTCAATTGTCTGAAATCGATGCACAATCTCAATGTCCCATTTTTATTCTTCACGAATAAAACTGGAGCACCCCAAGCTGACACGCTTGGGTGTATATACCCCTTCTTCAAAATTTCTTCAAGCTACATTTGTAGTTCCTTCAGCTCTGGTGTACTCATTCTGTAAGGAGTCTTTGATACTGGAACTGCTCCAGGCATCAAATTTATAGACAAATCGATATCCCCCTTTGAGGGTAATCCTGGTATTTCCTTAAATACATCCTCGAACTCTTTGAGGATTGCATGATCCTCAAGATTTGGCACCTTATCCTTAGGTTCTCCCTCCATATGAGCTGCAAATATTTGGAAGCCCTTCCTGTAACACTTCTTCAGCTGCATCACTAAGAACTCTCAGATAGTAACTTCCCTAGGAATTCCTTGGACTATTCTTGGGTTCCCTTCCTCGTTTAGTCAATTAAATTCCTTGTTATGATAGTCTAAGACAGTATGGTGTTGGTCCAACCAATCCATACTAATTAGACAGTCATATGAACCCAATGGTGGTATGTTCAAATATTCCTTGGTACTTAGCCCATTCATGTTCACTGGACATTATTTAACCAGCTCAACAACTTTTATCTTGGCTCATGTAGCCAATTGTATTAGCCAAGATTTCCCATGCTTGCTTCTTGGCATTTGAAATCTTTCCACTACCTTAGGATATATATAGCTATGACTATCTCTTGAATCTATTAAAATAGTAAATGCATGGTTATTGATCATACATTCTACTTCAATCATGTGTGATTGAAACTCAGCTTGCTTGTTGTCCAGGGCTGCATAGTTCCTTGGAACACTTTTTCCCATGTCCTCCATTGTTTATGCTTGTTGTACATTGTGGAAAACTCTCACTTGTCACTTTTGTGGGGACAATCTATAAACTTATGGTCTCCTTTACAACCCCAACATTGCATGGGTGTCTGCCTTGGCCTTTGCCCACCTACCTCATCCATTATGTGCTCTCTAAAAGATGGTTGTCCTTGAGGACTGTTTCTGAAAAATGGTGGCTTGTTTCCCTGTTGCCTTTGTTCCCTCTTAAACTTATTCTTATATTCCCAAGATCTTTGGAAAATAGGCTTTCCTTTATGTTGAGTGTTTAAACACTTGGCTCTTCTTATGGTTTCCTCCAAAGTCTTGGGATTGTTGAGTCTCCATTTTGACACTTCTAATGCCCTATATTACCCTCTATATGAGTCTATTCTACCTATGCTATGAGTATATACTTGAATGTTTCCTCCATAAATACACTTAATGACCTTGTTCATGTGCATAAGAGGTAACTTATGTTTAAAGCATGGTTTGTTTAGTTTTTCTTGAGTTAATTCGGTTAAATGCGTGATTTTGTATTATCATAATCGTTTGACTCTTAAGAAGCATTGATCTGGTACTTCCTGGCTGCATAATCTAGTACCAACACATGTTCTATGATAATCTGGTACTCATGGCTACGACTGTGCTAATCCGGTACTAAAACCCTATCTACAGGATTCCAGTACCAGCATTCTGGTACTAGATTTTCACCTTTATTTTTGGGCCGATAACGGTGAATCTAAAAATTTGGGGACATGGGTTTTTTCCAGAGAGGTGTTTCCATTCGGAAAACTATGCTAGAATCCCAAGATCTCACATGTATGGACCTCCATATCAAGGGGACCGATCCATCCTAAATCTTTGCCAATTTTCCAGAAATTCTAAGATCATGCCCAGATTCGTGGGAAATGAATTTCCTTTATTAGCTAAATGGTTGTACTCGACCTCCATTGATGGAAAATGGTTTTGATTTGGATTGGAATGTCTAGATCCAAATTTGTAATGTAAAAATCATATAAATTGAGTGATGGCTCTAAGCAAAAGGGGAGGAATTAGTATGCTGCAAATTGGATTTCTGAACCAACTCTTTTTGTAAATTTATTTGTTGAAGTTCAATGGAAGTTTGAATTAAATGATCTTGTGTCTCTCTTAGCATTTATAATATGATGATATAAAAGCTTCCATGTTGTCTTCGGCAAGGATCATCGATCCAGCTTGGTAAGCTCATTGTAAATTATTAGTATAGATTTCTATTTTTTGTACTTGTTGTTTTGATTTCAGTTTTTATTTCACTATTAGAATTGATTGCAAAGTGTGGAAACACAGGAACAGTTGGGAGTCCATCATTCGCATTACATAATCTATCAAATGGAACATCTCATTAAGACTTATGTTTACTGTGTAGAAATGAAGTAATTTTCCAGAATTGCAAGATTGTAAGATTGTATTAAATTTATGTTTGTGATGCATCAATTGATTTTGAAGAGTGTGCAGAATTAGATAAGAATTTTTTGCAAGTTTGAAGTGAGTTGTTACAGGAAATGAGATCAGACTTCATCTCTCACCTTCATGCACCATATAATGAAGCCTCTCAATTATATTGACTATTTTTTGTACTACACAGGTTTGATTGGAGTGAATAGAGTTATGATTGCTTTTTGTCTAAGAGTGAATTGTTGATTATTGTTTTCAATTGCTACAGGGAACAAGATTTGAGTTCATATCTTTATTTCATGAGCCATCAATGAACAGGTCCATCACCTAAGCAAGAACTTTAGATCATATGCTTGTTTATGAGTTTTGCTTTCTAATTTCTGAATTGTGTGAAGAGTGTTATCTTTGAAGTGTGAAAACAGATTATAGATTTTAGATGGTTTTCTTGATTGAGATATACTCATTAGACATAGGAACCTATCTGTTATCGACACATATAGTGCACCAACTCTACTGATTACAAATCTCGGTTTATCATTTATGTTTGGTAATATATTATGCAAATAATTGCACCAACATTTTGGCGTTGTTGTCGGGGAATTGTAAATGGTAATAGGTAGTATTTGGATTAGATTGCTTTAATGATTTTGGATTGGTTTTATGGATGACCTAAGGGCGGAGAGAAGACGGTAAGACATGCAGGAAGAGCCCACGCATCCACTTTGGTGGGGTTGCTCCAAAGTTAGGTTGTCCTCCCTTCTTTTAATACAAGTGTGTTTTTCCTTCTTTTATGCAAAATTATGTTTTCATAATGGGCTAACTTGTGTGAACCGATAACCCGGTGACAACAGGGTCCCAGTAACGCAAGGAGTTCAAGTTTGGTGTGTTTTATTTTTGCAAATAGTTTTAAAATTCATATCTTTGATGATAAATCATTTTTGGGGTGTTGTAAGAACCCTCGAGTACTAATTTGTGTTGTGAGACAGGAATCATCAACCAGCTAGAGTAATTCAAGGATGACCAAGAGCTTGAAGAATGTCCCTCCAAGAACTTTCTGACATTCTAGCAGCAGCTGGGATATCTGCCTCTCAGGAAGAGCATATCTTGAAAGCATTCAAGAATTTAGTTGTCTCTCCACAAGAAGATTTAGAAGTCCCTTCGCATTCCTATTGTCAATTTGTTGAAGAGACTCGGGAATCATGGATAGAATTCAATGGAGAGCAATCGTTGGAACCTGAGATTGAGGATTTCTTAGCATGTCTCTCAGCAGATCTTGTATGTACTCCAAAGACCAATCATCTTGAAGAAGATAACATGTGTAGCATCGAAAAGGAGGACATGTTGTGTGACCTAAACAAAGAAGGGAAACGAGAATATCTTGATCCTATTGAAAGATGGTTCCAATTACTTGTCAGGTCACACTACTCTTTTACTTTTCATTATTGTTTGATCTCATCATCAAAGAAGTTGGTCCTTCATACTCTGGTATGTGTTAAAATTTATCTTTTAAACCCGATTATGGATATATTTCTAACCATGTTATGCACATGGCTTCACTGGAAGTATTCTTATACTTAAAGGACATTTTATTTTGTTCAATTAGAATAGGATAGGTAAATAAACAAATAAATGTTGCACATAAGTACAATGCAACAAATCTTTCATACTTTTCATAAATGGGAATGTCGAAAGTTAATAAAGCAGTTGGTTTAATATCTTTCGTTCCTGTAGTAGTTTTCTTTCTAAAAGTTATGATAATTTTGTTTGGAATCTTATGAGAATGGAATCTCTCCATCCTCCAAATGCACACATAATACTGGAAAGGTTTCAAAAGTGGATAAGGCCTCCTTGTCAATAGAATATAACACTTAATGGAGTGCTTCATGACCTATTTCTTCAAATTTCTTATTTTTCCTTAAGATGTTAAAAAATGATGCATTCGTACTTTATCCTTACCTATCTATTTTAAGACCATTATTTCACAAGGATGATTAATTAAGTGATCTTTTTAATAGTTGTTGAAACTGAATGTTAATTCCAAACTATTTTATTCATAGCTAATAATTCAACTTTTGACATTTTCCCTAAATTTTTTGTTTGTAAGCATGAATAAGAATCTAGTTTTAATTAGTTCTATTGGTTTGTTTTCACAGATGTTGGCAACCCTCTGAGCAACCCTTTTTTAGCATCTCACATTGTTTGCATGAGGACATGCAAAACCTCAAGCATGGGGGAGTGGTTGTTGAGACAGTAGTAGTTAGGATTATTATTTTTGTAATAAAAAGGAAGTGCCAACAAGAGCAGTGATCAGCCTGGTTCCAAAAGAGGAGGGTTCTAAATCTCAACATATGGTCATCCAATTACAGAATACCCTCTTGTCACAAATCTTGGAGCCCAGTCACCAAATTATTTTTCATTATTATGATGCAAACTCAAAGTTTCTGCATCTAGTGTTGGTATTTGTTCCATCTACATGATTTTTTAGTTGAATCAGATCACAGGTCCTCCTCCAGAACACCAGAAGACACCAGCTACTTCTACAAGGTGCAGCCTACAAAATTTCTAGTTTATAAAGCATTGCCACTAGGTACTGTGTCAAAACCTCTTCAAGTACCAGAATACAATGTTCGCATCTGTGCTCATCTGGTACCAAAGGAAGAGGTCTGCGTTATTATGTTATTTAACAACGCTTATGCGTTAATCTGGTACCAAAGGAGAGGACCTGCGTTATTCTGGTACTGGTCATAACTCTGTGATATTCTGGTACTGAATCATCTATGTGTTCATCTAGTACCAAAGGAGAAAATATGTGCTCATCCGGTACTGGACCACATCTGGTACTTAACAATGTTTTTGCATTCATCCAGTACTTAACAACGTTTTTGCGTTCATCCGGTATTGAAGGAAGAACCCTGCGTCTATCTGGTACTAACCACAACTCTGCAATCAGGTGATTTGGTACTCAGGTGATCCGGTACTAGTAATAAGGTGATTGGTAGCTCTAATCATATATTCAAGTTTTGATGCTCGATTTAAGTACTAGGACATATAAATTCAACATTTTTTGTTTTATTTAATAAATTAGACTAATTATGTAGTAAATATATGGTTACTCTCAATTATTGCACATTCCCTACCATGAACTTCTGCAAGCCCTCGTATACATCTCGTATAGAAATCATTCATCCTGACACTCTGTTTCTACCCCCTGTTACTTATTTTCATTTTTTATGTTCTGGTACCATCTTGTTCCAATACTGCATAAACCTGCTCCATTACTTATCTGGTATTGATGCCAAAGTGATATGATCTTTCTCATGTGCTTAACATTGTTTTCACTTCAGGTAATTGGAGGTATGGGACAATCTTTTCATGTTCTTTCTATCAAGGATCATTTAAGTCTTGTGTTGAATTGTTCTTTACTCTCATGTACATCTTCCTCCTACATTTCCTCACTCACCCCTAAATGAATCATCCTTGTTATACTTTAATAAGATATTTCCACATTTATCTCTATATGATATTGGGTGCACTTGTCTTATTACCTCGTCATTTTGAAAAAGTGATTGTTAATTGAAATATCCATTGAAAAGTGGTGACACCATTATGTCTAATACTAACCTAGTTGATTCAAACAAGTTCTTATCCAAGTTATCTTTACAAGTTTTTCTTGGGAGGTATTGATGAAAACCTCATGTGGTGGACCGCCCTTGCAAAACCGCAATGAACTTTCATGAGAACCCTAATAGGATTAACTAGAGGGACCTCTTAGTCATTATCCGAGATGTTCCATTATACATTGAATAGCTGAGATTTAAGTTGAATGTAGATGATGTCACCCTTGGGATAATTGAAAACAATTAATTATGTGCTTAATAACACTCTCGTACTACCTGCCTTCCTTATACTCTAAAACTATCAATGAACAATATACATCATTCTAAATATTTTGAGTAATATAATAAAAAGAAATTATCAGGAAGTACAAGTAAATCCGTCAAGGCACTGAACAAGCCTACTGGCAGCGGGGCCATGCTTGTATGGTACTAAGGTAAACCCATCGGGGTACTAACCAGGCCTACTGGTAGCGGGGCTATGTTGGGTAAAGGGAGTTGAAAAACATAAAGTGGCACACCTAAAACTGAACAAAAACCCTTGGGTCTCATTCTGAAGCAATCATTATCAAATCAAGGCTAGGAGATGACCTTTATATCTCTCGGATGATGTTCCTAAGAACCTTCAAGTATCCACTTTAGATTTATATCTTTAAAATAAATAGGTTTCATTAGAAGTGGGACCCTCAGTATGTGTAATTCACCTTACCTAATAAAGAAGAGCTTCATCTCTAAAAACTTGGATAAGAAACGAGTTAATCATCTTGGGATGTATTATTTTATGTGTTCCTCTCTTCAAATGAGATCTAAACTATGCTTACATCACTTTTATTTTAAAGTTAATATAGCTAGGAGGGGCGTATTAGTCAAATTCATTATGAAAACTCTTGGACACTATCCCATAATCATATTAGAGTCACATCCAGCCCTTTCTCCTAACTATGATCCACAACAGATTGGATAAGACTTAACATCAAGTCACTAACAGATCTAATCTATTACTCATGACTCCACTTTTATGTCATAACTACTTTGCCATGTGTAAGAAGGGTGAAGCATAGGCCAGGAATTTTATATTGTATAGCAGGAACTTAGGAGCCGAAGAAGGGTGGAACGTCGGGGAATGCTTGATCGAGTGAGGAGTACCATCAATTTTGAAATTTTGAAGATCATTGTTGCATGAGGACATGCAATGACTTAAGCATGGGGGAATGTTGAGTCTCCATTTTGACACTTCTAATGCCATATATTACCCTCTATATAAGCCTATTATACCTATGATATGAGTATATACTTGATTGTTTCCTCCATAAATACACTTGATGACCTTGTTCATGTGCATAAGAGGTAACTTATGATTAAAGCATGGTTTGTTTAGTTTTTCTTGAGTTAATTCGGTTAAATGCGTGATTTTGTATGATCCCAATCGTTTGACTCTTAAGAAGCATTGATCTGGTACTTCCTGGCTTCCTAATCTGATACCAGCACCTGTTCTATGCTAATCCGGTACTCATGGCTACGACTGTGCTAATCCGGTACTAAAACCCTATCTACAGGATTCTGGTACTAGAATTTCACCTTGATTTACAGACCAATAATGTTGAATCTCAAAATTTGGGGACATGGGTTCTGTCAAGAGCGTTGTTTTCCTTTAAAAAAGTGTGCCAGAATCCCAAGATCTCACACATATGGACCTTCAGCTCAGGGGGACTGATCCATCCTAAATCTTTGCCAATTTTCCAGAAATTCTAAGATCATGCCCAAATTCGTGGGAAATGCATTTCCTTTATTAGCTAAATGGTTTTACTCGACCTCCATTGATGGAAAATGGTTTTGATTTGGATTGGATTGTCTAGATCCAAATTTTTAATGTAAAAATCATATAAATTGAGTGATGGCTCTATGCCAAAGAGGAGGAATTAGTATGTTGCAAATTGGATTTCTAAACCAACTCTTTTTGTAAATTTATTTGTTGAAAATCAATGGAAGTTTTAATTCAATGATCATGTGTCTCTCTTAGAATTTAGCATATGTTGATATAAAATATTCCATGTTTCCATCGGCAAGGGCCATCAATCCAACTTGGTAAGCTCATTGTAAATTATTAGTATAGATTTCTATTTTTTGTACTTGTTGTTTTGATTTCAGTTTTTATTTCACTATTAGAATTGATTGCAAAGTGTGGCAGCACAGGAACAGTTGGGAGTCCATCGTTTGCATTACATAAGCCATCAAATGGAAAATCTCATTAAGACTTATGTTTTTTGTGTAGAAATGAAGTAATTTTCCAGAATTGCAAGATTGTAAGATTGTATTAAATTTTTGTTTGTGATGCATCAATTGATTTTGAAGAGTGTGCAGAATTAGATAAGAATTTCTTGCAAGTTTGAAGTGAGTTGTTATAGGAAATGAGATCAGACTTCATCTCTCACCTTCATGCACCATATAATGAAGCCTCTCAATTATATTGACTATTTTTTGTACTACACAAGTTTGATTGGAGTGAATAGAGTTATGATTGTTTTTTGTCTAATAGTGAAATGTTGATTACTGTTTTCAATTGCTACAGGGAACAAGACTTGAGTTCATCTCTTTATTTCATGAGCCGTCAATGAACAGTTCCATCACCTAAGCAAGAACTTTAGATCATATGCTTGTTTATGAGTTTTGCTTTCTAATTTCTGAATTGTGTGAAGAGTGTTATCTTTAAAGTGTGAAAACAAAGTATAGGTTTTAGATGGTTTTCTTAATTGAGATATACTCATCAGACATAGGAACCTATTTGTTATCGGCACATATAGTACACCAACTCTATTGATTAAGAATATCGGTTCATAATTTATGTTTGGTAATATATTATGCAAATAATTGCACCAATAGGGATCATCATACAGAATCTTGTCACTGATAAAAGATGGCATCCCACTCAAATATCTCTGAATATTTATTGTCTCATCCTTGATGAAAGAGACATACTTTAACAATTCTAAAAATCTCCTTTCATATTCATCAATAGTCATGCTGTCCAGTTTGATTTCAAAGAACTTTTTCATATTTTTGTCATAATACCTCTTGGTCAAGTATTTCTTCTCAAAGTGCTTCTTGAATTCCTTCCAAGTCACATTTTTCTCTCTGATGTGTTGCACTTGCACAAGTTGATCCCACCACATGGATGTCTTTCCTTTCAGCTGATAAATAGAAATTCTTCCTTCCGCATGAGAAGAATAGTTATGCAATTGGAAGTACTTCCTCATGCCTAGTAACCATGTCCCAACATCTTCATCCCTCTTGTGCTCTCCATCAAAAGTATGAGGTTTGATCTTATTCATTTCTACTTTCAACTCATCCACCCCATACCTCCTATGTTTCTTGACAAGGGATGGACTTGAGTTGTTGTGTGATCTCCTATTGGAATGCCTTCAGGAGTGATGGTGATGTTTTCTACCACTCCTTGATCTTCATTTTCCCTCAGGGGTCCCATGGATTCCTGATTTGCTAGAGCCACTCTCCTTATCCAATTTATTTTCAATTCGGTCCAGGATTTTCATTAACTTCATGTTGAATGCTTCTTGTTGCTCCTTGGATTTCATAAGCCTTTCATTATTAGCCTTGTAGCTCTTGACATCTGTCTGCAATTTTATAATGGTCTCATCCATATTTATGTCCTCTTCTTTTCCTCCTCCATGTCCATTAGAGTTGGTTCCTTCCATAACCAACTGGACATTCATCCCTCTGATTTCATCTTCTTGATTGTAGACTATATGAGTATCATCCATCCCCCTGCACTTTAGGATAAATATGTTTCCTTCTAACAGATGTTAACTCTACAAAATATGCATCCAACAGAACTTTGTTAGGCTATATGTTCTTAATAATTTCATGAAAATACAACCCATTCTGATTCATTAATATATCATACTTATTTTTTGCTTATTTCCTGAGAAATTTGTTGTTCAGATTAATTTCTAGGTGAGAAGTTATCTTCTATTGTTCAAGAAATTTCCATTGCCTACTTCCATGCTCAATTATGAGTTTTGAGCAGGAAGTTATGGATAATTGAACAATTGTCTTTTCAATGATGTGATTCATGCACATGGATTCTTCCATCTCAGAGTTGAATTGAATCTTCGATCAGTGATGGGTCCTTTCTTCATATTTACAGGCCTCCTTTACCTCATTGGGTGTAGGTCTGTACAAATTAAAAATCCCATGGGATCTTTCTCTATGCCCTTCTCTGTTTTCAAAAAATAATTTTCGGCCACTTAGCCCTTTTCCTTCGGCCCCCCAATGCATGTGACCTCGGGCTGTGACCTGTTGCTATCGGATAGGGGCTTATCTGGAGCCTTAAGAGCTTCGGGGCTCCAGAACTTCGAGCTTCGAAATCTCTTGCTACCTCATACCTTCCTTATTCCGAACATCGGACTGGTGAATCCTTGCATAGTGCATCCTTAGAGCTTCAGGGCTCCCCTGCTTTGGAGCTTCGGGCTTCAGAGCTTCTTACAACTTCCACATTGTTTTCCCCTGAACACCCGGATTGACGAACTCCTAGAGTCTTGTCAGCCTCCACTTACTAGTGTGCCACATGGAAGGTTTACGAAGTGGACACGTGGATCCTTCCAACAAACAACATGTGTCACAACTTAATTGGGTATGAAGGGCCCTCGAAAATCATGAAAAACGATGACGTGTGACACGTATACCATGTGTCCACGTCACTCGAAGTGACATCAGTAGATTGTGTCACCTCTGTGACTTCGGAACTTCGAACTTCGAAGATTTATACATCATTACCTGGTGATCCTTCCGAACTCTGAATTGGCGAACAACTAGGTTGGTGATCCTTTGTGGATTCGGAGCTGTGGAGCTCCAAAGATTTGGGCTTCGGATAAATTCACAGCAACACTCAGCAGTTCTCCCGAATTCCGAACTAGCGAACCGGTCCACATCATCCTTGATGACGTCATTACATCATGTCACTCTGGCACTCTGGAGATTCAAGCTTTAGAAGAATTCATAACCCTTTTCCCACATTTCCTCTGAACGTCAGACTGGCAAACTGCCAGATTCTAGGCAACAACCACACACTAGAGGTATTATGTGGTGGAACATAAGAAGCGGACATGTGGCCCAATCCAAGGGTTGACACATGTCAAGTTCTAACTCTCCTTAAGGGCATGTCAAAATTATGAAACAAGGTGACATGTGGCAAGCATAGGGTGTGTCCACGTCACCTCTTGTGACATCAGCAAGCCACGCCAGTCCAATACTTCAAGCTTCGACGGATTCTCTTTCTGTACATCGCGAAACCATCGAATCAGTGAACCCATTATAGTACACCTTCAGAGCTTCGGGGCTCCGCTACTTCGGAGCTTCGTCACTTCGGACTTCAGATTTTTTGTTGCAATACTCCACCCATCCTCCAAACGGTTGAATTCCAAACCTCCAAACTTCAGAACCCTCTGGGGTCCACTTATCTTTGTTATCCAAAATCAAGGTGGTGACACATGGAACCACAGTCGAGAAACATGTTTCAGGTCACAATAGGTTCTAAGAGCATTGTTGGCACAGTGGAAGACCCAGGGTTGAACACTTCAACGACACACCAAAAAAACCCTAACTATCGGCCCTTTCGGCAACACCTGCGAAGCAAATGCAGTCTTCCCGAGGTAGATGCAGGGGGGGTTACAAGACTCAAGTGTTTGTAACCAAGCTGGGACATAGATCTATGATTACAACACTTAGGAAAGAACTTAGGGACAACACACAGTAATTCATTAGCTTTAGTCACATCGCAGATCAAACCCTAAGTATAGATCAACGCAGTAACGAAAAATATCAAGCACTTTCAATCACTTAGCACATAGCATTAGTGAGATATAGCATTCATTTATCTGTAATACCATTAAGCACTAAGAAACAACATCAAATGCATTCATTATACATTATAACAACAATACTAAGCAGATAAACAAAATAATTCACATCGCACAAAGCACATCAAGGCACAGGCTATATGTGGTTCACACCAGTGTGGGGCTATGTCCACCAACTTATTCTTCTTCTTCTTCTTCTTCTTCTTCTTCTTTATTAGTCTTCAATCTTCTTACATTCGGTTGCTCCTGTGCACAAATCCACAGAGCCAAACTCTGCAGAGGATAAGAGATCTGTGCACTGCGCACCAAATCCACCTTCCCAACATTAGGTCATGGCACAGAGCCAACTCCTCTATGAGGCACACAGCCTTACATACATGGTCTGTTCACACAAAGCAAATTACAACCTCTTGCACTAAGCCAACATTAGCACTTACAACATATTGTGCACATAGCCAACCACACCTCTTACATCGCTTAGCTACTTATTTATACATTTACAAAAGGCCTAATCATAGGTAAACCCATGGGCTGACATCCCATAACCCGTTACGAAAACCCTAATAAACCCATTTTTGGGTCCACAAGCCCGCAAAACAAGTGAGATCTCGCAATCTCAGCTCTGTCTGGGCCCTCCATCTTCGACCAGCCTATCGAAGTCCCAAAAGTGGTCAAACACGACCAATATTTCCTCAAAATTTGGTCAAGGGCCAATAGGCCCCTAACACTCACCTGTGACTCGTCCCGAGTCACTTGGATCTGGGCAACACTCCTTCAAAGGCCTCAAGATTAGCTTGAGCTGCCTCAACTTGTTTCTTTGCCAGAGCCTCCTTCTCAGTGAACTCCTTAATCAATTGCTCTGTAACAGGCCCTTCCAAGCATTGTTCCACTATCATAACCATTTGGTCCAGCTGCGAGCCTTGTCCTTCAATCTCTTCAAAAATCATGTAGGCTTCATCCTGCACCAGCTGTAGTCTATGTGTAACTTCCATGAATCTGCTCTAGATGGAAGTAATATGTTGTTGGACTGTGCGTTTCTCTTGTGATCTCTTCATTCGCTCAACCGAAATGAGTAGCTTCATCTATGCTTTCATGGTGGATGTGTGATGATGCGCCTCCTGGAGTTGTGCTTCCAGTTTCCTCATCTCTGGATCTTTTGTGAGGAATTCATAGGTTTGTGCACTTCAATCATTCAACTGCTTACATTATAATGCAAGGAATTTGATCCTTCCAACTGCGCTCTTAGCAGCTTCCTTCCTTTGGTCATGCACTTCCTGCAGAGTGATAGGTACTAATTGAAGCTCCAACTCCATTACCCTTGCTTGAAGCTGTTAGATGGCCTCAGTGAGCTTCATTACTTGGACCTCAAATGCTTCGTGTTCCTCCTGTGTCAAGCCTAGAACAGAGTGAAGTGTTTTAGTCACCGCTTCTTTGACCGCAGTTTGCTCTGTGAGCAGCTGGTCTTTTTCTTTCTATATATTTTCTTTGTCCTCCTCGAACATCGCCTAAATTTCATCTTTCTCCTTCTCTTAGGCAGTTACGTGGGATTGTGCAACTCATAGTTGCTCTAAGACGTCCTCCTTCTCTTGCTTCAAAGCTTATGTAGCATGTTCCTTTTCTTCTTGGACTCGCTGAAGCCGAGCCTATGTCGCATCTGCTATTCTTTTTAATTGGGCAAGCTCATCCCCCAATTCTACAATCTTCGATGAAGAGGGCGCAGTAGGTACTACGTGGCTCGAATGGATGGCTTGATGTATCTCCTTTATCTCCTTCTCGATTCTTTCATACAACATCTCCTGCTTTGCTCCATATCGTTGCACGATATCCTCTAAAGCATCCTCCAAAACTGCGATGATTATATCGACATTGTCCTCTATGAGCATGGCCTTCATCTTGGGCTTACTGGCACACGTCTTCTTTCTTGCCGAGGGTTTCTGCGAAGAAACCTTCTACTTATGTGATGTTTCAGCCTCGGTATGGGGGTCCTCTAGCAGTGTAACTTCACCTTTTCCTAGATTTTCTCTTTCTTCCCCTCCTCTTTCTTGATTTACTTCATCTCCTCCTCCTCCTACGAGTGAGTCAAACCCAGTTTCCTCCGAGGCATTGTCCTCCTCATTAGTTTCTATGTTTTGCACTTCCTCCTTTTTCTTATTTTTCTTCACGTTGTTCTGCCCGACATACTTGACCTGGGTGACCAAGGGGTTTCCAATGATGTCAAGGTTGGAGAGTTATGCATCGTCAACCGGTACAAGGAACTTTGTTGGCCATTCTTTAGTGATCTCCTCCATATCTTTGTCGGTCAGTTTATAATAGGACTATAGCTCCTCTTTGCTCTCATCCCCATGTGCAGTGATATAGATAAAGTGGAAATCTGCGTGGAACTTCACTAGCAGTCTGTACTAGTGCAATGTGTTCGGTGTCATGCATGTAAATGCCTCAATAGCATGCTTCAGTTGCTGGTAGTAGGCATGGAACACAGCGTTCGACTGCCACTGCTTCGACATATCATTTGTATACCACAAGGTGGAGAACCTTGTGGCCAATGGCTTTAATGGCTTAGCTTCTGGAAATGTCGCTCCTTCCGGCATCTGCCAAGTGACAAATTTGATTAATACAAGTAACCAGCTAAAATGGAAGTCATACCCCTGATCCTGCGCTTCGCGACAGTCTTTCTCGAGCTCATTGACGAGGTAACTTGCCCAATTCATTTGCATCCCCTCCACGCACTTCCCTGCGAGGTCTACTATGAACCCAATTACCTCTATCGAACAGTTCTTTCTGAAGAGCTCGCCAGCTATAAGTTGGCAAGTGAGGCACACTGCACCATCCTGGATAGAGGCTACCTTGTAGCTTCACTTTCCCTTTTCTATGTCGCCATAATCCTCCTTTATGTGTTGTGCCAGGGAGCGATTTGAAGTCTTTCCTGGGTAGAACTACTGAGGGTTCGGTCCCTGCATGCTCAGTCCTGTAATCAAGTGGATCAACGTCAGATCCACAATAACGCGCATGTCGAGCCACATATATCCTCCATGGTAGCACGACAAGAGGATTTTAGCGCAAGCGTTAACCTCCTGATGTCGTCCAAAGTGAGGGATCTTCATTACGTTCAGGATCGTGGACTGCGCCAGTTCTTTAATCCACGGTTGGGAGACTATGTGTGGCTTCTTCCCAGTTGTCTTCATCAAGTACCTATGGGGCGTGAGCATGGTGTAGTTCTTTTTGTCGTCGAGATTAAATTCGTTGTTCTTCAGGGCTGGAATATGTCCCAACTGAGGTCTAACTACGCGTATCCCCTTCGGGATGTATGCAGTGATCAACGTATACTCAAAATCACATGGGATGTTGTCGCGGTTAACCACGCCAGCCAAAGGCGATATGTAATCTGGCAAGACCGACGAGATCTGCTTCGCGTTAGCCAAATCATCACGATGTTTGCTTCGCTTCTCAGTAGCACGACTAGAACGATTTCCAGTCGAGGGGGATGCTTGCAGTCCCCCAGTCAATGAGGCTTGTATTTCCACAGACATAACTCTCTCATCCATGAGCTCCACAAGAATATCCTCCACAGACTTCTCTAACACACTAGGTTCGCCCGACATTCACACTTATAACCAAATAGATCGGGTAGGCGAATGGACAAGTGAGGTAATCCAACGGATGGTGAGGTCTAGAAATCACAACGCGATATACAATCGATTCTCTATTAGCTCGGATAATCACGAATGGAAAAAAGTGGTCTCGGCGCAGTGTTCAACGGGTTAAATAAGAAATCATCATAACGAATTTATCCAACAGGTAGGAATGCATTCATCTATTCGAATTCGTCCGTTATGGCGTGGTCTCAATGATCCATTTGCTCATAACTGGGTTTTCTAAGCATTCCAGGGTGTCATTCTAACGGTCGGGGTGCCTCCAATGGTCATATAGCTTTGTCATGGCGAAGTCCCATTCTGTGTGGTTTTGTTATTCCGGCAAGGTTCAAGTTCTGCAGATCTGCCTTCTACGAATTATTCCTTTTGTCGTATGTTGACACTCGAAACTGAAATGGGTTGTAGCAAATCAATCCCGAGGCAACCTCGAACCACTTTGGATTGGGAGCTACCCCTTCCAACCCGAGAGGGATCTCTCGAACAATGTCACAATAGGAATTTAAGTAGTATGAAAAAGGTGGGCAGATTCACGGGTAAATGATGGTCTTAGATTTTTGGAGTTTGGGTGTTAAACCAGGGGAAAAGGTCCATTGGGCATGGAGTCAAATGAAAACCGAGAAAAAGAGACAATAGCAGAGATCGAATAGCTAGCGGAAAGTGAGGCAAAGTAAGTCTATCTTTCATTGCTTTGATAAATCATGATGCGGTAGGGGAAAGAAAAAGGAAAGGCCGACGTAGCAAAGGATACATGCAGAGTTCTGAAAATGCAGATTGGTATTACACAGCTGATAGCTGGTGTAGAGGAAAGGCAATAAACATTTGCAGAAAAACCAAACCCTTTCGTTACAGTAGTGTTCATACTAAAGTGTAACGAAGCCCATCGGTTAGAGGAAAACAAAATGTAATGCAGTCGTAATGGATTAAGGAAGACATAAAGAGATGGTAAAGACAATTTCAGTTGTGCGTAAGGAAACACATAAACGAAATCCAAACAGTTTTAACACAGCTAAAAGAGAAAAAAACATGCTGAAAGAAATCGACTGTGATGAATCTCACAGTCGCAAATAAACATCTTTATTATTACTCCAATAATGGCTTACATAATAACTCATCAATTACAATGAATCTCTCTTGACAGAGATTTTTCTCCCAGTGTTGCGCTCATGTGCCCTCCTCCTCTTTTGTCCTATACCTCAGTCTTTTAAACAGAAAAAATAAAACTCTTGGATTCCAGGAATCTAAACTGGTTCGCCTTCCCTGAACTGTGTGAATGCCAAGTGCGTCTGCCAGCAGCCTTTGCCAGCACTTTAAACCGTTGTTAATCATCTTGAGTAAATCTAACTCCCAAAACACCTTGAAACCATAATACTTCTGTGCGCGCATCCTTATCATTACTTTGAGGATAGTTACCAGGACGAAGATAGTGATGAGGATAAATTTGAATTCCCCACAATTCCTTTATCACAGACGATTCAATATTCTCTGTCCAACGCCTATACCGAAAAGAATATTTGCCTGAACCCTCCACCACAATAAGTCTTCCCAAATCTCGAAGGTGGTCATGCATCTGTATGACATTTTCAGTGTTGACATCGACCAGACATTTGTTCTAACCTTGGCAGCCTGACGTGCTCAATCTATTCTTCTAAATATGATGATGAAGACTCTAGTGTGCATTGGGGTAATGGTTGTGCTTTTATGCTCCATTAATATAAACGCTGTGAATGGGCAGTTGAGCTCAATGTTTCATGCCAAATCGTGTCCGAGGGTGCAGTCGATAGTGAAAACAGTAGTGAAATAAGTTGTCGCTAAGGAGAAAAGAATAGCGGCGTCCTTGGTTTGCATTCACTTTCACGATTTCTTTGTCAATGGGTGCGAGGGTTCTATTCTATTGGATGACAATGCGACGTTTACCGGAGAAAAGACTGCAAGCTCAAACGCCAATTCTGCGAGAGGATTTGACATAATAGACACTATTAAAACACAAGTGGAGGCAGCTTGCAGTGGAGTTGTATCGTGTGTAGACATTCTCACCATTGTTGCTTGTGATTCTATTATTGAACTTCAAGGCCCAACATGGACGGTAATGTTGGGAAGGCGAGACTCCCCAACTGCGAGTTTAAGCGCTGCAAACAACAACGAGTTGGATAAGTGAGTTAGAATTTGGAAGGCGATGCACATTGTAGTAGACGGATTGGAATGTGAACGAATGCAGTTTGTGATTTTTCATCTCGTCGACGTCCATAATCCACCCTGAGCTGTCACCGACAGTGTAGTCAGTAACCAAACAATGAAATGGAAAAACCATCATCGCCATTGCCACTGCAACTGCAATCCATAGTCTCTGCTTCTCCATCTGTTCCACTAAATTAACTGTCGCATTAGTGCATATCGTGCCTACCAAAGCTCCCCAAGGAATCCAACCGTTGCGATATATTCTCTAGCATGATGCTCAAGACAGCTGTATCGGCATGCATGATGCTATTTTCGGGAAAATAGAAAACGACGGTCGGGTCATTGAAAGGGTGCATTATAGGAAGAAGCATCACTGTCATCTCTTCCACCAGCATCTGCGTGATTCCTGCTTGAATACATCTTCTTTCTCCATCTCATACTGAATGTCTGGCTCTGCAAGGTCCAGTGATCTTGACAGAGATTCTGAACTTCCTGTTTTTGAAGTTTCTGATTTTACATTGCCGTCCATTTCATCCATGGCACTACGTTTGGTGTTTGGAGATATATTGGAATGTGGTTCTGCCCTTTGGGTTGTGCCAAATCTAGCATCTTCTGCATATCGTGGCCAGTGAGATAACAAATGGGGTGAAGGCATGGCTAAACCTGGATGTTCATCTCCTTGAGGATATATACCCTAGTAAAAAGGAGGATTTGGAGGGTAACTCTAATAATATGGGACACCTTGCATTGGAAAACCATGAAGCCCTTGCATTGTATGTCCCTAACCAACACCATGAGATTGAAAACCATGCATGTGTTGTGGAGCCTGGCCTTGCCAAGTAGGCATCATGGGTTGATGTAAATGGCCTCGGGGGTAATCATTACTTCCAGACAGACCTGGGGATACCAGGCCATCCATGGATAATCTATTCTCTCCATTATGAAGTGTACATGCATTCTCCCCATTGGCATCTGTTATGGCTTCAGCCCCATTAGATTTTCCAGGGTTGTTAATACCATCCAAAGAACAAATATTTGAATCACCAACTTCACTTGGAACATCAAACCATGCATCGGAGAAGTCCTTGGGCTTTAAACGCCGAATAACAGTGTCACTGTTCAATGTAATCCCAGAGGCATTTATCAAACCTATCTCAGATCGAGTTGAAGAAGCTTCCATAGTTTCTAATTCCATTTCTTCCAACCAGATTCCAACTTCTTGCTTTTTCTTCCACAAGCCCATAAAATTTACACATGCCTCTCTCAGGCGGAACACCCCAAAGCAATCTGTAAATGAAACTAAATCACGCATGTGATCCATGTCAAAACCAGCAGCTGCAGCTCGAGCAAAGGCCATTCCTTGTTCTCTTTGCAGCACCATCTTCCATGTCTCCAAGACTCTAAGCAAGCATGCTTTGGAATTTTCTCCATGTGCGGACTCAATTTCATCAACGGACTGTCTTCTTAACTTATAAGGAACAATTGCACCCTCTGAATTTTCATCAACATTAGGCTTGCCAGCTTAATATTAATGCAATAATTTTCATTTCATCAAGAATATTATCATTAGCGATGCTAATTCAGTCTCTCTCTATATCATTGCATAGACAGACGAAGTAAACACAACTTTCTCTATGGTTTCTGCCTGGGCACAGACCTCCAGCACATTATGAGCTCCTCTAACTTCAATTTCTACCATTACCTCCATGGAAATATGAATAATTCGCCTCCAATCACAGCCTATTATGTTTCTATTCCTATTTAACCAACAGAAGGAAAAGGCTTTGATGATGTAGGCGAAATGATCTGCGGATCTGTAGAGCGCAATTCCTCACAACACCCATAGAGTGTGCCATGAGCTGCTTGCCATTATATCAGTCCTTATATCAAGGAATCCTATCGATGCTTGGGATAAAATACTGAGCAGAGCCATTTACGAAATCTGTTACAACATCTTCTATAGCTTTCTACAGCTTGGCTTTCTTCTTATTGAGCTTCCTGACCTTATTTCTTATGATCTAAGCTTCTTTAACAATTTATGGAATCCTCTTTCCATTTATATTTTTATTCTCTCTTATTGAAAGGACTTCGCACTGCTGATGTGCTCTTACAGATTCTGAGGTTAATGTCCCTTCTCTTACTATTTCTGGGGTGGCTACACTTCTTTCTTGTACAAACAGGTTCTTTAAGCCTTCATGTGTTCTTTCAACTTCGACAGCTAATTCTATGGCCCTCTTTTTCTTCGACTTATCCTCTTGTTCTTCTATTAGTCACTTTATTTTTTTGGTTATGAGGTCCCTCAGTTCTTTCTTTTTATATTCTGCAGCTTCCTCCTCTGATTTCCTTATGATCTGATCCTTCTCAATCCAAGTCTTTCCTAATAAAAGTGGAAAAGGGGTGTTGTTCTCAACAAACCTAATAACTTCAAATTCCTCTTTTGTCGATGTTTCATGAGCAATCATAGGTATATTAGTAAATCTTCCACATAGGGTTATCAACTTTCCTTTAAACAAGCCTATCCTTCCCAATGAAGGTACCATAGCAGGCTTTCCAAAAATTTCCCAAGTGTTTTTTGGCATGACATTCACGTGTGTTTCTTCATCCAATACATAATCTATGTCGAAGTCTTCTATTCTTGTAACTATGCGTTGTTTTTCTTTCAATATTTTTGACAAACTGACATCCTTGTGGTCATCCATTACTTCTTTTAACTGTACTAACACAGTCTGAGATTTCTCTGATTCTTTCTCTTTTTTATTCTCTAACATATCCTTAGTCTCTTGACCTTCTTTATAGTTTTCTTATCTCATGTTCATCTTTTCAACTTTAGCAATCATCCTTGGGAAATCCTCAACTTCATGACCAATAACTTTACAATAAAGACAAATAGGACATATACCAGGGCATTCCTTAGCAAGATGTCCCGGTCTTCTACAATTATAACCAGTGTCAATCCTCTCTTTCTTTTAAATGAGCCCCATCATTTCTTGTACTATGCACTAGGATCATAGTGTTGGACCTGCAAAATGCAAAAATTCTTTCTAGGTTCCTACATCCACTTATTACTCCAAAAATTCTTTCTATGCATAGGAATAACATATCTTTCTCTATCTCTATCAAATTTGTTCATATCAACTATTTATTCTAACAGTACCCTAGCTTCCAAACTAGGACAGAATCTATCAAACATATCTAGATTCATGCTTTCAAAGAAAAATTGTCCACTTATCTTACCCTTACCAGAGCACAAAGATTTAAGATCTTACCTCTTTTCTTTAGATCATGTTTCTTTCTTAGCACAGAGCTCCACAAGTTAATTAGAATACTGCGCATTATAGCAACAGATCCACACACAGATCTTTCTCTTTTCTTTAGTTCCCAACAATCACAGTTTCAGGTCCCAGCAATCACATTTTCAGTCCCGGCAACAGAACCATTTTTTGGCACAGAGGCAGACCCAGGGTTCAACACTTCAACAATGAACCAACAAAACCCTAACTATCGACCCTTTCGGAAACACCTGCGAAGCAGATGTAGTCTCACCCAAGGTAGAGGCAGGGGGGGTTTACAGGACTCAAGTGTCTATAACCAAGCTGGGACACAGATCTGTGATTACAACACTTAGCAAAGCACTTAGGGACAACACACAGTAATTCATTAGCTTTAATCACATTGCAGATCAAACCCTAAGTACAGATCAACGCAGTAACGAAAAATATCAAGCACTTACAATCACTTAGCACATAGCATTAGTCAAATCTAGCATTCATTTATCTGTAATACCATTAAGCACTAAGAAACACCATCGTATGCATTCATTATACATTATAACAACAATACTAACCAGATAAACAACATAATTCACATTGCACAAAGCACATCAAGACACAAGATATACGTGGTTCACCCCAGTGTGGGCCTATGTCCACCAACTTCTTCTTCTTCTCCTTCTTTATTAGTCTTAAATCTTCTTACATTTGGTCGCTCCTATGCACAAATCCACAAAGCTAAACTCCACAGAGGACAGGAGATCTACGCACTGTGCACCAGATCGCACAATCAGGTCAAGGCACAGATCCAACTCCTCTATGAGGCACAAATCCTTACATACACAGTCTGTTCGCACAAAGCAACTTACAACCTCTTGCACAAATCCAGCATTATCACTTACAACATATTGTGTACATAGCCAACCACACCTCTTACATTTCTTATCTATTTATTTATACTTTTACAAAAGGCCTAATCATGGATAAACCCATGGGCTGACATCCCATAACCCATTACATAAACCCTAGTAAACCCTTTGTTGGGTCCACAAGCCCGCAAAACAAGTGAGATCCCACAAAACAAGTGAGACCAGCCTGTGGAAGTCCCAAAAGTGGTCAAACACAACCAATATTTCCTCAAAACTTGGTCAAGGGCCAACAAGCATGTTAAAAGTACAAAACCCGATGACACGTGGCATGCCTATAGGACGTCAACGTCACCCCAGGTGACATCATCATGCCACATCATATCCGGTGCTTTGGGACTTCGACAGTTCAAGCTTCGAGGGATTTCATTCTAGCACACCTTATAACTCCCAAATGTCGAACTTCCAAACGAAACACATCACTTTGATGCTCCAGGACTTCAGAGCTCTAGGTCTTCAGAGGATTTCGTCATTGAACACCACGTTCCTCCCAAACGTCAAACAGTCACCTCCCAGAGTTTCGGGACTTCGGGGCTATGGGACTTCGGAGGATCTTATTGTTGAACACCATGTTCCTCTTGAATGTCGAACCACCGAACATTCACCTACCGGAGCTTCGGGACTTCAGGGCTCTAGGACTTCGAAGCTCCAGAACTTCGACAATCTTCTCTACTTATAATTTTAAAACGGTCGAAAGGACGAAGTCTGAAGGAATTTGGTGCTTATCCTCCACGCACCTTCTCCGGATCCAACGAATGTGAGGGGTTTGTCCCTTCCTGAACCAATCCAACGGCCCAAATTTATTTTTTGTGGTTCCAAACCCACAGTTACCGCGACCTATTTTCTTTGTTGTTTTACTTAAACCGCTATACCTCTTGAGCTTCAAAACACTGCCAAGGTATTCTCTTGGTACTCATGGACACTCTTGACTTTGAATGTTGTCTCTCTCGAAAACCATTCCTTATTAACATTTTCTTCAATAACCACTTATACGGCCCAATTCAGGCTCAGTGTCGAAAACTAGGCTATTATACCAATTTGTAATGTCCCCGACCTTATATGTCGGGTCATTCCACTTTTAAAAGAAACCTGGCTGAAACCAATTTCTAACAACCCCAACGTCTCTGTTGGGCAATGTCACTTGAAGTAAATACAAAAAAAACTTCTCAATCTGCTCTGATACCAAAATTGTCCACACCCAGGCATAGGTCTGTTGGGTTATGGAACATAGAGCTCTTTGCGGAACATCATACATATATGATTAAACATATAACATGCATTCTATATATACACAATTAATGCAGAAATCACAACATCTTCAACAAATAGCTTATACAAGCAATAGTATAACTATCATGACATGTACAGGATACACATCATAATCAACATAGGAATGGTACTTATATTTTAAAGAAGAACCACCGACTGCTTGCATACCTTCCACGCACCTCTCAGCCTTAGACCATGTTGCTCCAAGCTATCAGCAGTGGGTAAAGGGAATCTTAGGCTAGGTTGAGACTACGGAAAGTTGCACAATGCAAAAGGAAAGATTCCCTCCTAGGAGACTACTTACGCCCACCACTCATAGACTCTCATTCCCCGCATGCATGTCCCACCCCAAGAATATACACCTTCATTGTCGAACAGTCCATCGACTGCTCCACTTCCCATACAGGGCTTCACCAACAGGCTAGATCAAGAATTCTCAGAGCTCTGTAGTGTTTGTTGGACTCCCTCCAGGAGGAATCACTTTCCCAGCAAATTCTCTCACCTGGAGAGAATTTATCACAGGCCTGACAACCTGCCTCTTCAATCCACAGACCCAAAAACCTGCCTCTTCAAAACTACAGGCCTAACAACCTGTTTCTTCTGTTACAACAGTAGAAAAATCGGGTAAGGCTTTGGTAATGACAACAGGCCACACCAGTTCAATAAAACATGGGCAGCAACAACAACAGGCTAAGGGCATGATATGAATCAGGCACTACATAGTCATGTTGTGCCTCACAGACAAACGGGTTAGCCTCACGGGTTTGCAGGATTCGAAGCTTGCAGAGGTCAACAATGGAGGAGAATGGTTGTTGCGTGGATGTTCAGTCTGAGTGCCTACGTGAAGGAGAGCCTGGAAAAATGGTGAACGAACCCCTCACAACAATGATTTTCCCCATAAATCTGCATGCGCCCAGGTTGACACTTGGCTCTCCTGGGAGATCCTTCCTCTCGACTTGGAGTTTGTTCCCTCCCCCACGAGAACTTAGGATAACTAGTTTTAATTCCCAAACCTTGGCATTTTAGGAAATACATTATAATATTCCCTTGGGTTAATCCCTCAAACTTAGCCCCTTTTTCCTAACCTCTTATCCCCCTTTCCCTTTCCCTACCTAGTGAAACTTAGTCCCCCATAACTCTTTCTTCGTGGTCGGTCTACATGCAGCGATGTAATTTTATTAATGATGTAGTATTTACATATACAAAATCAATCTCCCTAGCCTTCAGCATCTAGGATCTTCGGCCTAATAAACATATAAGCCTCCCAGCTTATAAACACTTGGCTCACCAGCCTATAAACAACATTAAAATTCAGTAGGGGCTCGGACTTGGGGTATTACATGGATTTCCATAGATTGTTGAGGTTCTCATGCACTCTACAGTAAACACATGTCTCCATGTTGGAGCTATATGTTACCCCTTACATCTAGGGGGTAACTAGATGATATTCTTCTCCTATGATCCTTACCAAAGATGGAAGTTCCCCAGAAGAGATCCATAGTTCTCCATAGATATTTAACCAAAGATGTTTCCCACATTTTTCTCAGCTCACTCACAGTTGATGACAATGGTGCTTGACATACATAAGGTACATTTTTTTCATTACTTCATATTAAGTGATAATGATTTGTGTATTAATCATGAAAGTAGTGACCACTGGTTGAGTCAGATAATAGATCATGATGTTCTGTATTTGTGCCTTTTGCTTTGTTTCACCTTGGTTCTCATCATCATTTTATAGATAAGTGATGTCACTCTTGGGTTGAGTTGTACTACTTGGGGGGTGTGAGAGCTGCAGCATGTCCATATCCCAATCCATACATAACATTATCCATCCTTCATGTTTATATTGTCCCTCTCTTGGGTTGGTTGTCATATGTCACACACAAAGGTTCATGCTTCATAATCCCATGAGCAGAAGGAGTTATAAGATCGAGTTTGACATAGGTAAATAAATAAAAAATGGGAAAAATAAAGATGCAGAGATCAAAATGTAAAGCAAATGAAAAGAAAAGAAAAACTAAAAACTAAAATAAATGAAGCATGAGTAATGCCCCTTCACTATCAGGCCATCACCCCAAGTTCTATGCAAAGAATGCATATCTAAAAAGGAATAAGTGGAACAAAATAAAAGTTTAAAGACAAAAAAGGTTAAATGAACAAAGAAAAAGGAAAATAAGGGGTGGAAAGACACAGTGTCAAGGAAAGGGAAACTTAATGCATAAGTTATCCCTCATTCCAAAGGCGTTCATGTGGATGAATATCTTAAAAAACCTCACATGATTATGCAATACAAATCATAAAGTTATCCCCCAATCATACCATCTATCATTACAAATGGTTCTTGATGGGTTTTCTTGGGAAATACTCCTCTTCTTGGGTGTGTTGAGCATTCAACACACCCTCAAAATTTTTGAAACTTTGGGGTACAACTTTTGATTTTTTCTTTGAGTTTTTGTCACATTTATTACCTTTGCAATTTTTGGCTTCTTGGATATTATTTGGTCCTTGGTTTAAGCCTAATTTCTTTTCGATTGATTGAACTCATTAATGCAGCCTTCCTAAATCCAAAATAGATGCAAATGATTTCAAGAAAAATCGGTTGAATAACCCAAGTTTTAGTCTATAATTTTCAAACAAAACACTCGTCGGTCGATTTGGGCCAATATGGGCATTAGGTTGGTCAAAAAGGGGGAGTTTTAATAGAGTTACAAAATGGCATCATTTTCACCCTACGATCGACGACTTCGGCGAGCGTTGGACCTTTCGCGTGACAATCAATGTTCTACCTTTTCCCCCTCCCTGCATTGCCTGATGCAATCGTTGGTGAATTTTGGAGACATGAATAATCTCAACAATCAAATGTAAGGGAAAATACCATAGATATCGTTAACATCCATCATTCGATTAAAACCAAATTTAAATCCTTTCCATTCATAAGGGAAAGACAAGAATTCATCCATGAATTTTTGAGATACCATGTAAGACGCCATGTGGAAACTGTATTGATTCCATACCATCATCTGGACACTCTAAATTAGAACAAAAGAAGCCACTCTTGCCACATCATCATATAGGTGGCACTGCCACATCATCTTTTGTACCATAAGTATGGGCTTCCATGTCACAACTCAATCATAATGCTCATCAGTCGTTAGGGGTTATCGCAGTGTTTATGTGTCGCATAGGAAAATCCCAGAGTTCACCCATCGTCGGCAATCCCATTGGTCATCGACCAGATTGGAAACATTATTCAAATAACATACTCACCCTTTCACCCAATGGCCGACATTTCTTCTCTTCAAGCACTTATAATCGTTCGATCGGGAAAAGGAGGCAATCAAAGTCATTGATCTCGCATTCTAATGATTTGTCATGTCTTACTTCCTATTAGGCATTGGATGAATCCCCGTGTTATCTCACTTATCACGCTCTCTCACCTCACCCGATAGTCGATGAATGTTTTACCTTGGATACTACAGACCATTTGATATGATGAAGGAACAGATCTTCGCCGTCGATTCTTAGATTTGATATTCGGTTGTTATTAACACGTCACATCATTTACCAGCCAATGAACTAGTGCCACGTACTGACCCTTCTTCATGTAGGCCTTCCATGTCAAATTTACCATGTCACTACTACACTCACCCGACTCCCATCGAACTTTTCTACACACTATCTCTATCGTCTGATCAACATGGATTAGTTAATCTTAGTCGTGAATTTTAAACTTTGTACTATAGTCTCCCGACAGATGAAGTAGGTCCCTAGATGCATTAATCAAATGACTCTTTGAACCAGGGATCGGCACGTCCACCCTCAGCGCCATGTTGGCGCACCACGTCACCATTTACAATACATATATAACATAACCTAGATTCATATTGGCGACGTAATTGGTTATGCATTAAAACTTTGCATCACCTAATCTCGATCGAACCATTGTGTGCCAAGCTTAACAACGTGCCACAACCATCAATAGTCACTTATGCGCATCAACTCAATAATTGAGGGCTAGTGAAGGCACTACCACCACATTTAACGCCATTAATGCACATAGATTTCCTCATTACTTCAAGATTTGGGGCTTTTAACTGACATTTGGTCCTAAGATTTCCCCATTATTTGTGTTTTATAATTGCATTCTCGGCTAAGTGTATGTTTTTGCCTGTCTCCCACTAATGAATTGGGGATACTATATTTTTTCTAGTATAAGTGGTTCAATTGGACAGTAACTATGCTTCGAAGAGCTCAGTCAGACACAATGCCTCCAAGGAAAGTTCAAGTGTAGAGGACGTTGTTAGAAAAAGATTTGTCTCACCCTATGCAATCTTGCAGAGAGGGCCTTATTCCATTTCCCTATGTAGACTTGTCTTCCCTGTTGCTAAAGTCCAGAGACAAAAATATAAAGTTTTTCCACTTGTACGCACCTTGCACCCTATACAGCAAGCGTATAAGCAAGTTGCCCCACTACAGTCTGTGTACATCAGAATTTGTGCCAGAAAATCAAATTAATTTTCGGGTTTCCATGTCACGACAGGAGATCTCTGATCCTTGGCCTTCCATATACTGGAAATTTGCTGACTTGGCCCTTCAGTTGCATTTTGAAGGCTATAAGGAAGCCAATTTCGAGCTATGGAAAAATGAGAAGAATTCAACTTTGAGAGCAAAGTTACTCTGGAGAAATCATTTGCTTCATATTGAGTTTGCATCCCTTTGTCCTTTAAGTCTGAACACAGTGTTCAACCCCCAAGCTCTTCCCTTATTTGATGGAGAACCTCTTTGTCTCCCTTATATGAGCTTGCCTTTGATGAAGGATTGAAGTGGTGGAGGCCTAGTTGGAAGGAAATTGGTTTCTTGGTTTCGAACCATGTCGACACGGAAGTCTGTAATATTTTCACTTATGTTGATCATTTATTAATAGAAATACTCCTTTCCCGTCCAATTGATATTTTGCAAATATATGATTTATTATCCATGGGCATATTTCTTATGTATATTGATGGATTATGCTATCTAATGTGCTAACATCTTTTATTTCTACCATATGCTTGCTTTCACTTGCTTGTTGAGAACTTGTTGCAGGTATATATAGCTTTGGGTCAAAGTGCTCAACGGTGGACATCTTCGAATATCTGGACGAGGTAAGCCTCTTTCTTATCTTTCTTGCACATTGGTTTATATAGCATGTTGTTTGGATAGAGTTGATTTCTGTAGTCATTTCCATCTGTTGTGGTTCACCCTAGCCATAGAGAGATTTTCCTCGTAACAGAATTGGCGACCATATTGGGGATGAATATTCTTTCTTAGGGTTTGAAGTACTTTTCTCCTTAGATTTCTCTCGTTTCTATTGTTGTTCTTGTCGTATCATTGCTTGACAACTCATGTTCACTCTGGGTCTGAGTTTTCATCCTTTCTCCCTTGCCTGGCCTTGTTTCAAATCATATACGTGCCTTTTGCCTTGACAGTCGCGTATACACGCAAGTTGTTTCACTGCAAGCTCCGTATATAGGCTTTGTTTACCCAAACAGCCGCATACACCTCTTTTCCTTGTCTTTTTTCTTGGTCTCGTGTTTGCTGGTGGGATTTGATGCTTATTGAGCCTTCTTAGGTCTCTATAGTGTCTGTTGAGTGCTTGTGGGATGACAGGAAACCCTCTTTTGGTTGAATTTTTGGGCGAAGTCTTTCTCTTCATTTTTTCATTTTTATTGTCCTTGTACATTGGGTTGGGTGTTTCGTTGCTTGATATCCTGCTCGAGTTATCTCTTTTTTATACACAGTAGGGATATATATATCAAGTTACTTTTTAGTCCATGCGTTTTCAGTTTCGATATATTGAAAATACAAAAAAATAGGCATTTTGCATTGCTTGGCATTTTTTTCTTTGGAGTTTTTATCATTAGCTTAGTGCATACAATAAAGGATTGCATTTTTACTTCTGAATTGCAGAGTTGAATTTGAAAATTGCATCGTCTTTAGAAGCATATCATACATTAAAATTTAAAGTTAGGACTTTGCATTATTTTCATATTTACTTTTCTTGCAGAGTCATAACACCATGAGTTTCATCACCATACCTTTGTGAGTAATCACGGCCATAAAATCAACGCTATAATTTAAAATTTATTAGTAAAGATTTTATTTTCTAGGGTGCACAAACTAGCCTAGGATTTAGTGCCTCAAAATGGTATTTTGTGAGTAAACTTTTCCAAGGCAATTAAATCAACATATGTGTCTGAGTCAGGGAGTGGAGAAATCCATTGTATAATTTGTAAGATCAAGAGGCTCCACTCACACCGGAGTTAATCACGAGGTCGCACGAATTCAGTTGAAGGGATATCCCCCTGATACCTTCCTAGCGTCAGAGATATTTCTAGGGATCTTGTTAGTACCTTTACCTCCATGAGAGGTGAATCTTTCAAGGTTTCGGGCTTTGCTACCCTACCCATACGGTGGACCTGGCTTACGACTGCTCGCTTGTGCATCGATTATACAGTGGTTTATTAGTTTCTTGACTTAGGTGTCTCATAGGTTACTTGCAGGGGTTATTCTGTAGGTACCCTGGGTCAGATAAGGGTCGGACAACACACAGCCTTTATGGAGGATTACCTCTTGGGGGGATCTGACCAACTGGTTGTTAAGCCCACAAGGACCCTTATAACTGATTATGTTACCTCTGATCTTTAGCATGGAGTCTCAGGCCCCTCTTGGGAAAGACATGCCTTCTTTAGGGAGGGAGGCCACTCAGCCACTTTACCCCATTTCCATGCATATTGTCCATTTGACTTTTGGTGTGCTCTTAGATTACTAGTTGGCCTTAAGAGTCTATATTGAGTTCTCTTTTATCATGGATAGTGGAGTTCCTTTGACTCCCTCATTCGGCTACCTACCCCATGATGCTTACTCCTGTCATGGGGACGATTCCTTTCTCTTTTTATAATGGTATGTATAACTATGGTACTCAGTCCGCACCTTGGGTCTCTAGTCATTCTCCCGTTGATATGCCTTCACCTTCGCAATCCTCTCCCCGGTCTACTTATATGAATCCTGGCATTGGATCTGAAGGCACCATGGTCCCAATGCCTATGTCCTCATTTGATATGAGCCATCTCCCAAAACCTTTTTTTACGACAAGAGGTTGGAACCTCCCCTTTTACGGATCGAGTCATAGTTATGCTCTTCCAGGGGCCAATACTCAGATGGGTGCTTATTCTACTTATTACACCCCATCCATGTATCCTTCGTTCTCCATGTCAATTCCTTCGAACACCTTTTCCATGGTGATTCCTCGTGTATCCCCGGGTATTTCTTATGAGGAGAATCAGTTTTATGAATCAGGCTACCCACTTCAAGGGACCCCTTCACAAGGGGGCAACGTATATCCTCACTCAAATAGTCCTTATCATACTTTCATCTCTTCGAAGAATTCGGTGATGATGCTCATTCAAACTTACTTGAATTAATTAAATGGAGGATACTACCTTTCCGGACAAGGACAGGGGGTAAACCAGGATCCCTCCTGGCCTGCCATGTTTCAAAGTCAATATTTCCCTAGACCTTGGCATCAAATGCCACAGATTAACACTAGCCCAGTCACTGTTAGTCATACTGGAGCTCCGTCACCAACCTCTGTCAATCATGTTGGAGATGAGTCAATAACATTTACAAGTCATGTTGACAACCTGTACCTAGCCACTGCTAGTCAGGTTGGAGGCACCACTCTAATAACCACGAGTCATATCGATATCACACCTCAAACCTCCGTACATCATGTAGGAGATGACTCTCCCACTTCTGCCTGTCGTGTCGAGATCATGTCACTAGCCATTGTGAACCGCTGGGGGCATCGAGAAATCTAGACATCTCAGAAGTAAGCCTAAGTTCCTTTGTAGGACTTGTGAAGGAGATCACCTTACTCATTTATGTCCAACGACTGCTGAGATACCGAAAGTGTGGGGCTCACCCAAGGGTCCTTCAGATTCTAAGGCATCTATGGTTTCCCCACACCTTGTTCCTCCTTTGATTGATATGGTGCACCGCTACAATCCTCTCTTCACCTCACCCCCATTGTCGAGTGTGATGTGTCCTCTATCCTTGTTATCATGCATCCTCTTCAACCTAGAATTGAAGAAGTGGTTGTACCGATGCAATCTCTTGTCAATCCTACTCTCCTTGTGGAGAGTAATGCATCATTCAATCATATCATCAGTATTTATGACCCTACACCTTATGAACAAGAGAGATTTTTTCTTTCACCAAGTCCTCTCCCTCCTGGTTTTGAGGAGATCACCTTTGGCTAGGATAGTCCTGTGGGGTATCCCATACCCCCACCTATGTCTTTTCCGGTAAGAGACATTATCTGGTCTATCACGAAGACTATATACTCCGTTAGTGCTTTATCCTCCTCGACTTAGAGAGATCTGGGTTTTCCCAAGCTTATGACGGTTATTCGTAAGATACTGACATTCCACAGAAGCTATGCACGAGAGCCTTGGCCTCCCCCGTGACTTGCCGCCTAGAATCTCCTAAACGAGTCTCGGTTAAGCTCTTTTCCGACTCGTCTAAAAAGGGAAAATATTGTCGAGTGATTTGTCCCATTCACACTCGTTAATTTGGATTTGAAAGATCGTGAGTCTTAGTTAATCTCTTTTCTGACTCGTTACCAAAAAGTGAAAAGATCGTCGAGTGAACTTGTCTTTCTCACACTCGTAAATTGGTTTTGAAAAGACGTCTATTTGGCACAAGTTTACCCCTTTTTCACACCAAGTAGACTAAAAGATATAAAAAAGAACATTTTTTGGCATTAAGTTGTGATTGCATCTCATGCCCTTGCTTGCAGTATTGAGCCTACAGACGGTTCTCGCTTCGCGTTATAAATTGTTTGCCTCAACAGTTTTGCATCCTCAATCAAGCAGAGCCTTGTTTATATCCTTCGCAATTTGACACCCTATACCTAGGAGGGAACATTTCCCCCGAGTGTCCATCTCCCACATGCACTTCCCTGCATTGAGCATAGGTATGTTCCACTGCTAGAACTAGTTTTACTTACTTGCGACACTCGTTTCATCCTCTGTATCATAGCATTTGTTTGTTATGAAAAAACAAAAAAATACAGGCGGGAAGGGAGTATTATCTTGTATCAGCAGCAGTCGTGTCACCTTTAAACAGAGCACAAATTTATTTGAGTCCATTCATCATAATTTTTGGATTAGCATGGCCTTAGGAAGGTGAGATCATTATAGAGTCTTCTCTACCGACTGGTTACTCTTCCAGTCCCTACAGAGAATTTCATTGATGCCTCCTACATCTCATGGTTTCATCATCGGGTCTATGTTACTAGAGTCCACCACATGTCTCATGCTCTTGTTCAAAGGAATTTCATCAACCTGTGTCGACCACTCCTCAGAACTCTTGACTTTGCATGTCATCCATACCCTCATTTTGTCTCGGAATCACATGATATTATAGTCCTATCATGCACCCTAGCCCTACTTTCATCATTGGTAGGTAACCTTGAACCCAGCAGTTGACATTTCACCATTGGTCGTTGACTGGGTGGTTTCCCTTGTTTTCGACGGCAAGACATATATTCACACATTGGGATTCGTGCAGTGTCTTGGATGCCATTAGCCTTATCAGTGGTTTCATCGCCTTTGTTAGCAGTTTTCATCATTGGCTGTTATTCAGAGGGTCTTTTTTGTGCACCACTTAGACTTGGGACACGCGAAAGACGCACAAGATTGTTGGTTCGTGAACATGTTCTCCGTTCGATTTACAACAAATCATGAAGCTACTACTTTGTACCTCGTGTTGACTGATGAGAGATGCCTTAATACTCTCCTTTCAGTGGGTCTCTTGCCATCAACTTCAACCCATTTATTCTGGAAATGGGACCTAGAGTCTTATGAGTACCATGAGGCTTACAGTCATTAGTGGCAGGCTCTCTCGCCATCGACAGTTGGGAATACATCAATGTCTCCTGATCGATGGATTCTTTAGGTGTTCGACACTGACTCCTCTATTCACACTTGTAAGAATGTACTCAGTGCCTTGATACCTACTTTCATTATCGATAGGTTGTCTCGCGTTTGTTAATGGTATACATCAATGACTGGTAATCAAACGATGTCTCATTGTGTTCGACCTCAACTCCTTTATTCACATGATGTAGACTTGCACCTTTAGCGGATTATGTAGAAGACTTGAAGACATTACTATGTGGTCGCATCTTTCCTGAGTTGTTGCTTCCTTTTCATTGGACCAATAACTATATGACTTCAGTGATCATGGGAGATCAGATTGTACTCCATGGTATAGAAATATCTTCAGTTTGGGTTTTGAGACGAGTACTATTGGGCCTTGTTCGTAACTATGACAGCTATTGGCATGTAACTGCATTTGTATTTGCCTATTCATGGCCACATATACTTATTTGGTATATTTTCACATGGATCTGCAGTGTATTCTTGATAGCCATGTATGCAAAGTCAATACAGAATGTAATGAGCAATTAAGTTTGTCCAGTTGGTTCTCTGCAACTCCACTTCTGGGTTGTTTATAATGTATTTCGGCCATCGCAGATTCTCCTCTGACCTCACACATCAGGGGCCATTTTTTAGAGCAAGATTTGTCTCACCCTATGCAATCTTGCAGAGAGGGCCTTATTCCATTTCCCTGTGCAAAATTGTCTTCCCAGTTGCTAAAGTCTAGAGACAAAAATATAATTTTTTTCCACTTGTACGCACCTTGCACCCTATACAGCGTATACACAGGTTGCCCCACTACAACCCGCATAGATCGGGATTTGTGCCAGAAAATCAAATTAAATGTTAGGTTTCCATGTCACGATAGGAGATCTTTGATCCTTGGCCTTCCATATACTGGAAACGTTCCAACTCGGCCCTTCAGTTGCATTTTGAAGGCTATAAAGAAGCCAATTCCCAGCTATGGAAAAATGAGAAGAATTCAAATTTAAGAGCAAATTTACTCTGGAGAAATTATTTACTTCATATTGAGTCTGCATCCCTTTGTCCTTTAAGTCTGAATAGAGTGTTCATCCCCCAACCTCTTCCCTTATTTGATTGATAACCTCTTTGTCTCCCTTATATGAGCTTGCCTTTGGTGGAGGATTGAAGTGGTGGAGGCCCAATTGGAAGGAACTCGGTTTCTTGGTTCCAAACGGTGCTGACACGGAAGTTTGTAATATTTTCACTTCTCTTAATCATTTATTAATAGAAATACTCCTTTCCCGTCCAATTGATATCTTACAAATATATGAATTATTATCCATGGGCGTATTTGTTATGTACATTGATGGATTATGCTATCTAATGTGCTAACATCTTTTATTTCTACCATATGCTTTCTTTCGCTTATTTGTTGAGAACTCGTTGCAAGTATTATATATAGCTTTGGGTCAAAGTGCTCAATGGTGGACATCTTCAAACATCTGGACGAGGTAAGCCTCTTTATTATCTTGCTTGCACATTGGTTTATATAGCATGTTGTTGGGATAGAGTTGATTTATGTGGTCATTTCCATCTGTTGTGGTTCACCCTAGACATAGAGAGATTTTCCTCATAATAGACACCCAAGAAACCAAGGATCCAATCTAGTGGAGCTAGGGAAGGTTCCAGTGTTGCACCCGCATAGGTAGAAGGGGCTACGATGAATAAGACTACTGGAACTCTTATCATGTTTCCCCTTAAGAAGACTTCAAACATAATGCCTATGTTTCATGACACTAAAACTTGTGTAGGAAGCAGGTCCTCCACGCAAGTACAAATCCCTTCTTGGAATGACCTTTTCTCAAAAATTCAATAATGGGGATTACCTTGAGTCTACTCCACATAAAAAACTTCAACTTAGGGAGGTGGATGATGCAATTTTTCCCATGATTAATATTTTCATGCTACAACCCAGGGAACCTATTCTACCTTATGTAGAGATGATGGAATGGCTGATTAATCATACTAGGACCCATGAATGAAAAATTTTGAATGACCAGGGGGAGTGTATAGGATCGTTCCTTCCTCAAGACATGGCCCTTTGTTACAAATCCTAGAACCTGACGAATCCCTCACCAAAGATTTCATGATCAATTTTGATGAACATTATGATACTAATAAGATATTAAACAGTTGGTGGAAAGAAGACGTGAAGTTTAATAGACGGTCTACTGGTAGGTACACCATTTCATGGTTGAGGGAGTTGTACATGTATGTCATGATCTTGTTATGTATATTATATGGTGAGAGGGACTACTCCCAATTTTCAGAAGAATGGCTACCCTTGGCATATCATGTGGAAATGTGGGGAAGGAAGTTTAATTGGGGAGGGGTTATATCAAAGCAACTCATCTTGAAGGTCATTCAAGCACTATCTCTGAAACCTGGGAATCCTCCTAAATTCCACATGGTCTCTTTCCTTTTGGATGTGTTGTGTGCACAAAATACATTCCCTAGACTATCATTAAGCTAGCAGGTCTCTCAACCTTCGGTCCATGTGTACTTCAGTATGCTTTGGGAGAACAACTATAAGATATTTTACTCCTAAATCAGTGACTTTGTGATTCCTAGGATCTACTTCCTCATATTTGGACAGGAGTTCCCTAGGATATCGAAGCAAGCGAAGAAGATTATGACATGCATAGGGAACTGGTACTTGGAGGAAAAGTATACATGTTTAAGGATTTATGGAGCTATGAGCCCGCCGCATATTCTACCTATATATGTACATGACATGTTGGTTATCGAGGGGATTTTCTATCAAAATGTCATGCAGGGTTTCAATGCCACCTTGGTAAAAGAGAAGAAGGAGTTGTTTATCCCTTACAATTTTCAGATAGGGCACTATGTAGTGAAATATGACAAACATGCTAAAGAATAAGGGAAAGTATACTTGGAGTATAGATTCATGGCATGAAGATATAGGAAAGTACATGACCCCAAGGAACTGGTTCTGAAACACATAGGATAGGTGGCCCTAACTTTTCCTTATGTGCATAGAAAATGGGAGGAGGAACAATTCACTGAGAATGCTCGGGATTGGAAAGAAGTGTAAAGGAGAAGAGCCAATCCCAACATAACCATATTTTCCTCTTTTCCTATAGAACAACAAATCAAAATGGTGAAGGAAAGTGTATCGTCTAGCAAAGGACATGTTACATAGTTACAAGGGGGAGAGGGAGACCCCATGATAGAAAAGGAAAGATGGACTATAAAAGTAGAACAAGAAAGGATCATAAATTAACAATATGAAGAGAGAAGTCTTAAATAAGAAAAAAAACAAGAAAGAGGAAGAAGAGGCAGAACATGAAGCACTAATTGAACAACAAAGGGAGGATGAAAGGAAGCAAAGGGAACGTGAATTTAATGAGAAAAGAAAAAAAGATCAGGAGGACCAGGGCCAATATCAAGAAGTTGAAAAGAAGAAAAATCAAGAACAAGGATGGGTCGGTGAGTTGAGAAAGATCCATGATGAGGCAGTAAAATGACATAAAAAAAGAAGAATTGGATTGATTGGAAAGAGAAAAGACAAAAGAAGAATAGAGGAATGGTGACGAACAAGGGACATTGGTCTTTGTGAAGGAGTCTAGTGAAATCATTGACCTAACATGGGAGGAAGATAAATTAGAAGACTTTGTCATTCCCATAATCAATGAAAGCCCCAACACAGAGGAAATTCTTGCAAATTTATCAAAGGAACAAAAGCCATAAATGGAAAAGGAGGAGGGTGGAAAGAAGAATGATTATCCCCCAAAAAAGGATGACCCCCTTCATCAAGGTAGCAAGTACATTTCCTCAATCAATCATGAATCAGATAAGGACTCACTTGGTGGAAAGGATCAAGAGGTGTCATCACCTGGAGATAAAAGGGAAAATACAAATGGGAAAAATGTTGAAGACAATCAAGGTGAGAAAAAATTGAACAAACATAGAAATGGTGAAGTGACAAATGGGGAGTTGCATAGTTATCAAGATGATGGAAATAATGTAGAAGAAAAGGGAACATAACTTGATGAAAGAGTAAACGAGACCCTAATATCATCCCTGAGCAATCACCGAGAAATGATGATGAAACCAAGAAGTTTGATGAGAATCTTCCAAGTGAATCATCAGTTTTGGGGGAAAAGGATGAGAAAGAGACTCAAGACAAAACCCAAGGGGATGCCACCACTAAGGAGAATTCCATCAATTCAAAAAATAATATAGGGGAGGAATCACCAACTAAAGAACTTACATAGGACCCGATATCAGAGCACTTCTACACTCCAGGGAGCCTGAGCAACATACTATCTTGGGGAGATCAACCTATTCCCCAGCCAATTGAGGAGGTGGTTTAGATATATCTCATGCTTCCTATGATAAGGAATTGGTATAAGAGAAGGAATTAGAGCAGGATAGAACTGAAATAGCCTCTCTCAAACACCAGTTACAGTACCATCAAGAGGTTGGGGGAGCAATGTCAAAATTTAAAGAAGACTTACTCGAAATACATGGACGACGTCTTGAGGTACAAGGAGATTTAATAATGAAGGTAGTATCACTACAAGAAGAGTCTATACTATTTGGAATCACTTATAAATACATATAGTTATGGGACAAGAAGGGATTTGGAACCCTGGAGAGAGTTGAATTTATCCGGGAAATACAGAAGGAAAAGGGCACAAAATACCATTGTATAGAACTGTTGTTAGAAGAGCGGATGCCTCAAATATATTCAGCAGTTGAACACTAGGCCAAGCTCATGGATGATTCCAATGAAAGAGTCGATAAACAATGGGAACACTGCTATCAGGTTTGGGACAAACTGAATCGGTCAATGGAAGACATCCAGATGACAACTTTCAGAACCCCTTTCGAATTTCGTATGATCGATGACGTGGCAACCAACTTGCAGTGGTCGGTCGACGAGTATAAGGAAAAGGTACAACATATAACCATGATGTAAAAGGGACACATGTAGAAGTATTTCATCATCCAGGCCAAGGTCGTGGATCGGATGGAACAGATAATTGACAAAATGAAGAAGTATACCCTCTGATTTTGTGACAGTAGGAACGAGTTGTCCATGCCAAAAGACCATCACAAGTTTACATTCGTTGAAACTTGTACTCGTCTCTTCAAAGAGTGGGATGACTATGTGGATGGGCATGTAAGCCCAAACACCCCCAGATCACTTGATTCATCATGACTCGAACTGAGAATTATCTATTTTAGGCCACTGATGTGGAAATTTTCTCGAGTTTTGATTTGTATATATAAAAGAGTTCGCTTGATAGGAAGGGAACTTTTGGCAGTTGATTAATTTTCTCATTTATTGTATTCATGAACTATTTCAACAATTAATAGGGAAGCTCAGTTGGAGCCTGAAGTTGATTTTGACCCCATTTGGTGATATATGTTGCATTGTGAATTGTTATGCTTTGGATTGTTGTGTATCAATATCTAGTAAGCTATTTCATGACCAAGTTATCTTGTAATGAATGTCACTTACATCAAATCCTTATCTTTTGTTTAATCTACATGTGAATAGTATTCTAGTTTAGCTCTCATGATCAGTAAATATCGAATTATTTCTTTATAGCTAACAAAATTTGACTAGATTATTTGCATGCACGTATAATAGTTGTTATATGTTCGTTACAGAGAATTATTTCGGGTAAATCTATATACAACAATTGATTGGCTATTTGTTAACTTAGTGCTTTAAGAAGTTATCTTCAAGAAGGACTATTTTATTCTGCTTCCATTTATTTAGTGGTTTATAGAATTAATGTTGTGAGCCATCTAGATATACTTAGCTATTCTAAATATGAGAAGAAAATGTTCCCAAAAAACATAATATATTACGAGAATGAAACCGATAAGAACTTAAAGGCCATCGAAAAGTTATCGGACCATAAATTCAGAGAATCACACTACCTCAAACGAAGACGAGTCTAATTGGGACTCATATTCAAGCGTGATTCCTATTGTTGAGTTAAAGGGAATACAACCCCTTCAACAGGGTGTTGGCACATGTAATGGGGGTTAATGATGACCCTCCCATACCTAAAATTGGAAAATTGTATGAATTCTATGATATATTGTGAAGTTTGAAAATGATGCTTAATGTGATCTATCTAATGCAATTTTCATTTGACATGACTCACTTTCTATGTTACGTTAGACTTGTGTGCATGCCTACAGATTGATTATTACTTTGGGTCACTTGCAACTGACTTTGGATGATGTACCTGGCATCAATATGACTTGGATTGATCCTTGTTCCTTTGGAGAACATTGAGGAGGCCACTTGCATGCTTAATGGAGGTTGTCCCACTTCTTTTGGAGGATATTGGACTAATTTTGAGGTAATTTCACCCATTTAGATAGGATGTTTCACCCCTTAGACAAAACATTACACCCTTTGGAGGGAATGTTTCACTTTTGAGCCTCATTACATGCATTTTCACATGATTTGAGTGAGTCGTCCACTTTTGGGAGCCCACATGTCCCACACATGTGACATGATCATGCATTTATGGAGGATGACTTGGCATATGAGCATGTTTTGCATCATTTTGGGAGCATTGTTGGGGGTCTTTTGACTCATTCATTCTTGTATCATGGATATTTTATGTATTTTCACCTTATATCTAGTTCTTGTAAAGAGATAAAGGTCATTTTTGTATTTTTTTAGGATAAAAGCTATGAAACTATTATTATTGTAATGAGAAGGGTGCTAGATCTCTTATATAAATAGAGAAACACTTCTCATTTGTCAATCATTTCTAGAAATTATGGAAAACATTACTTGTCTACTTCTTGTTCTCTATATTTGCTATGGATGGATAACTAGAGTGATTTATTGAGGATGATGTCTTGTGGATTGCTTTGCAAATTTCGTGGATGCTCTTAGATAGTGTTTTGAGGATGAATCAATTTCTTGAGTAAGTGGTCTCACTTAATCCTATGGATGTTGTTTATGAATTATTGTAAGTGTAGTTGTACTTCTCTAGTGGTGGTGGTGCACTCCCTTTATGTTTTTATTAAACAAGTCCTTTCTTCATAACTCTTGGAATATTACTAGTGGAGTTTCATCTCTTGAACTATCTCATAGCTTGTAAGGAACTAGGTGGATTTGATAAAGTTTGAAGTGGACAACCCTAACTGTCATCCTAATTCTGCTTACACTTTCTCAATGTAGTCCTCACTTGACCCTATATGCCCAAAAAAAATTAGTAGGCACTAGTCTTCTCCCATCTAGTCAATCCAAAATTCAAAATTTCAATTTTTTATTTCCTTTTTAGGGTAAATTTAGGGATTTATAACAACTTACATACTTATTCATCCATAAAAAGCCCTAGACGTCTTGGTTTTTGTGCATGTTCTTGACCTAAAAAACGTTATTCAACCATAAATAGGCTTGTTGATTTGTGTTGTTGAATAATTAGGTCTATACATCTTGTTTTACTTGGATATTATGTGCCTTTTAATTTTCAGATTTTGTTGGTTGCATAAACCCTATATCTATCCATTGTTTTAGCCATAAATTTTACTTGTTCATAACTTGTTTAAAGGGCTGAAGTATATTGTTGTTGTGACTTGTTTATTGTTGTAATTTCTTATCTTTTATGCAAGTTTTAGCATAGCCATTAGTAATTTTCATATTTTCATTGTTTGGGGATAATTTTTCATTAGATAGTAACTTGATAAACCATCTAAACATCCCTAAGGGCACATTAAACTCAAATATGGAATTTACCTTGAGTAACCACCGAAACCATACTTTCTTCTTATATATTATTGGTGGTAAATTGGGTAGCTATATAAGTGACCTTGGACTTGATCCCATATTGCATTGAGAACCCTAGATGATAGTAGGGAAGCCTCCCTTGTGTTGGATCCATCCTTCACTAAAATGAGGGAAGTTGTTCTCTAGGTGACAATGGCAACACTTCTAATGTTCCACTCATATTTCTACCTTGTGAACACTCTGCACTAGGATGCAAGATTGTGTGATAACATGATTAAAACTATAGAATATGTTTACACTAATTCTCTAACTCTTCTACAATTTCACTAAAGAACATTGAAGACTTTTGTAAGTTCACCTGCATCTCAATTGCTTTCTTGTATGAACCTAATACTTCTTTGAAATTTATTGTTTCTCTTATAATCCTTTTTCCAAATAGTATAACATCATCTACAAATAACAAATATGTGTATATCAAGTTTCCATATTTATACCTTGCAAGGATGCTTTTGTTTTGCATGCTCTTATCATTATGATTAATCCTTCGACTACTAGAGGGAAGAGAAAATGTGAAAATAGGTAGCCTTGCGTTAGTCCCTTTGTGGAATTGAAGAACTTTAAGGATGACCTATTTGTCAATATGACAAATGTAGCAAAAGATAGACACCCCAAGATCATATTCACTACTTGATTTATCATTCCTATTTTCATCAACAACAATTTTATATATAGATAGTTTATGTTATCATAGGCTTTGGCCAGATCCAGGTTCATCACCATTATTAAAAAAAATTGACCTTTATTGTATGCAATTTTTCTTGGCTTTTCCCAACAACATCATGGACTTTCTTGTTGTGCAAGAAACCAAGTTACTCCTTTAATATTGTTTTTTATAAGATCCCCATTAATATATTGGAAAGGATGTTAGTTATAATTTTATACACTTAATTACATAAGGATATGGACCCATAGTCATCTAAGGATTCAACTTCATTTCTTTTTGGTATAAGTACTACAAATGCAGTATTCAAGGCACCCAAAAGTTTTTCTAATGACCTTAATTCCTATATTACCCTAAATAGCTCTTCTTCTAGAAATTCATAGAAACCCAAATAATAATAATAATAATAATAATAATAATAATCTATTTTTAAGGTCACGGCTAAGTCAGCACACCAAATTGGTGTATGAGACCCCCTTGTTTGTGGGACAAGGGACCCCCCTCCACCCAGCGATTTGACTGGTAAAGTCTACGAAGGTATACATACCCTACCCCCTCTGGATTTGAACCTGTGACCTCTTAAGAGGAAACACATGTTCTTAACCATTAGGCCCACTCATGCTGTATTTTCCATGATACATCCTTTTGAACTTGGATTCTTATATTTTCTGAAGGAATGTAAAATTATTTTTAGATCCTCTTTAAGTTACCTCCACCTCTAGGTTCGGATTTTTCTAGTCATTGATCATCCCTGGAAAAAAAATGCTACTTTCAAAAATCTCTGCAATATTCATACTTGATGGCTCTTGGAACAAATATTTGAAATGTCTTACTCCTTCCCTTTCTATTTCCTTGAATGTCCTAACCCTTGAAACTTAACTAGGCTTTAATTACCATATTGTATTAATGTTCTTTCTATGTTTGGCAAATTTCGGGAAAAAATTGTCTTCTCATCACTTTCTACCAATCATATAGTTTTTCCTTTTAGTCTCCATTCTACTTCCTCTTGTTCCAGTAGCTTCTCTTCGATACCTTTTAGCCCTTTGGATATTAGATTTCTCTTCCTTTGAGAATATTCCTTCCTTATTCAATTCATATAGAGCCTTTACTTAATCTTATGTTTCTACCAATTCTAACCTCACACTTATGGATTTGTTCTTTGCCCATGTTGCCACCACTTTCTTTGACATTTTTAAAGTTTTTTGGAAATTGAAAAATTGCATATTTCCCTAATTCAGAATCATATCATTTCCAATTTTGCATTATCATATTCCTAAACCCTTCTTCCTCCAACCATGTATGATGAATTTGAAGGCTCTAGTAGGTTTTTGTTCTTTTTTTTTCCAATTCTAGAATAATGGGTAAATGGTTTAATGCCCTGATTCTCCTAGCCATGACCTCAGTCTATTTATCTTTCCCAACACCTTCTCTAAAGGGATATTTATACCCAAATGTTTTGACACTCCGTCTCTTCCATTTTGAAAGTTTCTCTATGTTGGAACCAACTTTGAAGGTTCCACATCACATAGCCCTGGGTCCTCCAACATCTTTTTAAAAAAAGTTAGTTAGGGGATTCAGTCTAACACCTTTCCCCCACATTTCCCCTACTTTTAATTTCAAGTTTAGATAACCTCCTATAATCACATTGTCTTTCCTAACATCCTCTGTCATTTTATATTTTCCAAAATACTTTCCTATTCCCATATGGACCATACAAGTTAATAACTAAAAAACCAATCCAAATTCCTTAGCTTTTGGGGCAGTCTAGATACTCTTTTTTTTTTCGATTGAAGAATTCGTGAGAAACCCCCAACTACTTCCCCACATTTCGTGGATGGTAAACAAGGTAAAACATCGACCTGATTACATTCCTAATCCAATGGGGACATCGAGTGAGGCTCAATAATCTCATCAAGAGAAACAATAGTTGGTCGGGGATTTGACCCTAAGTCCTCATTCGTAATAATCATAGCACTCAACAACCCGAGCTAACCCACTGGGCTAGGTAGTATAGATACTTACAAGTAAAAAGATTGAATTTATATGTTCCATAGAGTCTTTCCAACCACTTTCTAACCCTCATGATATTACTTTTTATTCTATTAATTTAAAGCACCAATCTTTTAAAACTGAAGACAAAATATATATCGCATGTGTTCCTTCATACATATTTTCTTGGATTAATATAACATATGGCTTGTAAATGGAAAAGAATATTTTGAGGGATAACTTCTTGTGGGCATCCCCTATTCCTATCACATTTAGGGAAAGGATTCTCATTAGGTCACATTCCCATAGGCACTCCCTACTCAAAGGCCTCCTTTAATGGTCATATTTTCCCTCTCTAATATATTTCTTGCCTTTTTTTCTTTGCTAATGTCATGAAGGATTTCCTTCCAATAGATGAAGGCTTCTCCAGGTTTATGGCTAGGCCTCCCTCTATCCCTTATTTTTAATTTTCCTTTTTAGGATTAATATGGTATATTGGTTTGTTCCTCCCTTTGGATTCCATGGAGTTGTCCTATTTGTTTCTTGTTGAATAATTTCTGCTAGGGTTTTCTTTTATTTTTTTACGCCCTTTATCTACCCTTCCATACACCATGGGGGATTTTCCTAAATATTTACCTGGAAGCATGGTTCTTCCCTATCCCTTGGCTCTCCCATGTTCCTACCCAAACTATAAATTTGGGCATAAATTTTTGTTGTACAAACTTCTTCTGCTAAATCTAACTTCATAGAAGGTTGAGGGATATTTAGCATAAAATAATTTTGCATGCCTTTTTCCAAATCCTTATTTTGTTCTCTCTATTCTTGAGAAATGATGTTCTTTTTCTATATTTTTACCTCATCATTGCTACTCTCCTCCAACCCTTTTGCACATTTTCCAAATCTTTTTCTACTTTCGGTAACGTTTTCTTCATAGCCTACTTTTATTTTTCAACTTTAGGTTCATATTGCTCTTTAGGGTTTCTTGCACCTTCTGAGATTTTCCTTTTTTCCCTTCATATCCATTTTCTTGGAGGGTTGGGACATTCCTTCCAGACATGGTTGATTACATGACAATTTGAATATCGAAACAAGATATCCCAATAATCTAATACTTGGGTAAAATTTCATTTACCCCCAAGATCTCCAGTCCTTCGACAATCTCTCATGCAGGTCAATCTCCACCAGAATTATTACCAACCTTTTGTCCACTTTAGAGTAAAAATCCTCCTCAAAATCTATAAAGTTCCTTATTTTGTTTCCTAGAAACTTAAATAATTATTTACTCAACAATTCCATTTGAAAATTGAGTAATTTCACCTAGATCAGCTACAAGTGTGATGATACTCTTCTAGGGCTGAATCTTGATTTCTTTTTATTGAGGTTAAGGTAAACATGACACCAATACCATTTATGTGATATCACCTTATTCGTGTTTTCTTTTATTCTATTCTAAATTCAAAATCTAACTAGCCCATGATTAGTGTATGAAATTTAGGTGCATATCCTAGCAATCCTCTATAGAAAATCGTCACCCGTCTCTTGAAAGATCATTATGATGTTTCCTTCCCTATGAATTGCCTTATCAATATTTTTTCCATCAAGTTCATATTGTTTGCCAAACCTATCCTCCCCAAGTACTAGTTTCAACCACTCTATGCATGATATAACACATTTATTCTTATGTTTGTTCCTATGGTTGGTCGAGAGTGGATGTGAGTCTTTCTCCTTTGATATAGAGTTTCATCTTCCTACCAATTATGATTTTAAAAGGCATCAAAAACCTCAATCGAGGTTTTCTAATTGATGATTTTTCTAAACTTCCTCATAGCATATAGATGGTGCTTCCTCCAGGGAATGACTTTCCTACCTTGAGCCCTCCATCACCAACTTTGCATTTGATGGACTATCCTTTAATCCCTTGTGAGTATTGATAGCTAGACCCCATGATATAATCTAGGGTGTTTTCAACTAGTTCAGTATTAAGGCCTTGTACCAATGCTCCTACATTTAAAATTTTGGCATTTTTAAAGTTTCCACTAGAGTATTTCCCCCCTCTTCCCTTCTTTAATTTCATTCTTGTATACCCTTGTCCCTTTCCACATCTCAATCATCTCATCCCTATTACTGAAGATCAACTTTAATATGATCTCTTATCCATCTTAAAATTCCATTAGTTCCTTCTCCTTTATTCTCTTCCAATTTTCCAAAAGAAGAAGGCTAAACGTTCTACAATTTTTACTTTTTCATGTTTTCTATCATCGAAATTCGGCTAGGCAATCTTTGCCAAAATTGCAATTTTGGATTGATGAAATTATTGTTTTTAATGTAGAAATGGATTTATCACCTTTGAATACCCCTGTTGCAATTATATTGTGCAATGTTAACATCTGATATCTGCAATTCCATCAATCCAAAATTATTCTTGCCAGATTTCAAGACAAAAATATTGATTTCCCTTCCCATTATTTTGAATGGCTAGAAAAGAGCCAATTCATTAAACATTTAGACCATGACTTTGCCAAAATACGGGATCCAGTTTTGCCTCATATTCCTTCAAATTCTTGTGACTTTCCTTGCAACATGTGTAAATAACCATATCGATATACTTTTATACTTTTGTACTAATATTTTGTTTAGTTAATATTTTAGATAAGATCATTTATTTTAATTAAGAGTTGAAATAGATCATTGACATATTTAAAATCCATTAATTTAATAACCATTTAAGTATTCTTGAAATTTGAGGGTTTCCTTAGTATGGCGTACAGTGTCTAGTTGATTGACTACTCAAAAGACCTGATAGAAATGGTGGATATCTGGTCATACCAAGGTGATGGCTCACTAGGTCAATGTCATGAGGTGCAAAGGGGGGAGGTACTGCAAAGGGATTTAAAACTTTAGGTTTCAATGTCAAAGTGGATGGGAGAGAAGTAATTCAATATTCATCAAACACTATCAGATAATAATGGTCCAAGTACATTGTGCATAAGGCTAGAGATAGAATGTGTTGTTTCAAATTTTGGGGAAGGTTATTTTGTTAAAGGTTTTGATGGGTCTTATAATTCTCTAAGCATTCCATATCTAGTGAGAAAGGTAGACACATGGAAGCCAATACAAAAGGAATTTCAATATTTCAATTTAGAGGACAAGGGCTTGAGACCTACAACGCCATGTTGTCAATCTGAGGAGTCTACGAGTCTTAAGGTGATCTCGTCTTGATCTGGGATCTTTTCATCGAGTGACTTATAAAGAATTGCATTAAATGAGCATAAGTTAAAGTGCACCATTAAAGAAGGAAAAACTCAATAATGAAGAGACATAAGCATCAAATATGAACACAAAAACTTGATAACGAAGTTCATCCCTGGTGGACTACATCTTCGGGTCCTGTTGTCAAATGGGTAGGATTTTTCATTAACTCGGCAAAAGAATTTGGCAAAATACATAAGTATACCTCATTCTAAAATCAAGCTGCAGAAATAATGCTCAGATCAGAAAACAAAATGCACCATTGAATCTGTGGCATCGAATTACCCAAAAATGATTGTCTCCATGCCTCGATCCGACTTTGGCACTCCCAGGCCCAAGAAGAAATTCATCTTGGTTTTTGTGCCCCTGCAACCTGCAATAAATGCATGTACTTGCCTCGAACTATGTGCCCTGGTCATACCACACACACACCTCCCTCCCTGAGCTTTGGGCAGATGCTCTTTTTAAACATTTTTCATGGGCATTATTAACAACACAGGTCGTTGGCCTGTTGGTTTCGATGTGAATGTTAAGGTGTAGTAGAGGGAGGAGGTCTCAGGGTCAAACCCGCGGGCCTCCACCTTTTGGTTCGATTTGTTGTAAATATATATAAATATAAACAATGTTGTTCCACCAACTTTGGCGGTGGCTCTATCCAATACTCTAACGATTAATATGTGGTCGGAATTGGCGTGGTTCGCCATACCATTTTTTTTCCAAAATTCGGATACGGGCTATCATTGGGAATTTTCCCACTGCCACGTGGTAGCCTCCCATTCAACCATTGCTCTATCATCATGCCATTTCAGTGCCACGTCATTGTATGGATGCCACGTCACTGCCAACTCACCATGCCATGTCACTGTATGGACTGTATGGACTTCCACATGGAAAATTCCTATTGGTCCACGGATTGGTCCATAAGTGAAAAATCTGGGTGACACGTGGTAGCCTCTGGTGTTTCCATGTCACCATGTTGACGTCATCATGACACGTGTCACTGTAAGTTTTAAACCTGTGAAGTAAAGCAATGCATATAGATTCTTAAGCAAAACAAAATTTAATCAATGGCTCATACACAGAGTACACAGAGATTTTATACCGAAAACCCTCAACCGGGAAAACCTTTCTTATATTCATTATATTGAATTTAACCATTCACTATACAATATATACAATGTTTTAGGTATTTTGTAGATACCAAAACCCTAATCCCTAAAACTGGGATTATTTTTAGTATACTGCTAAAAATAGCAAAAATCGCCCAAAACAAAAATTTCGGGGTGCTGCCCCGAATGTTGTGCGTAACCAGGGTGGGGCATACCTTACCCCCCCCATGGGACCCCCCTAGGAAAGTGCCCAGCACACATGACACAAGAAGAGCACTAATACGAGGGATTTCCAGACACAGTTGTTGAATCTGACGCGCCCACACACATACATGCAAAGAATATAACACATACCCAACATTCTCCCACTTGTTGTTTTCTTTGCATCCAGGGGTCCCAATATTATATAGTCAACAATCCAGGGCAACAATGCCCATTGTTACTCTACACCAGGAGAACTTTTTTGTGCTTACAGACTTTGTCAATGAATCTGCAACATTCTTCAAAGTGTCAACCTTTTCTAGCAACACCTTCTTTTCCTCAACCATGTCTCTCACAAAGTGATACTGAACATAAATATGCTTTGTCTTTGAATGATAAGTTGGGTTCTTTTTCAGGAAGATTGCACTCTGACTGTCACAATCTAATCTCACTGCTTGTTGTACCAACCCAATACCTGAACACAATCTTTATAACCATATTGCTTTCTTGCTTGTATGAGTGGCTGCCATGTATTCAACTTCTGTAGTTGAGAGTGCCACTACAGCCTGTCTTTTGCTCATCCAACTGATTGCTCCTCCAAATAGGTTAAACACATACCCACTTGTAGATCTTCTGCGATCCAGATCTCCAGCCCAATTTGCATCAACAAATCCATGTATGTCCACCACTCTATCCAATCCTTGTCTTCCTTGGTAGCACAATCCATAACTGGTAGTGCCACGAAGATACCTGAAGACCCTCTTTACTATTGCCCAATGCTCCTTCCCTGGTTTTGACATATACCTTCTCAAAACTCCCACTGCATGTGAAATGTCCGGTCTAGTACAGAACATTGCATACATCAAACTGCCAACTGCACTAGCATACAAAACATGGGACATGTCCTCTTCTTCTTCATGTGTCTTGGGACACTGATCTGCAGATAAATTTACACCTATAGGAATAGGAACCTTGATTGGTTTACTTCCATGCATATTAAACTTTTGTAATATCGTCTCAACATATTTTCTCTGATTCAACCAGAGTTTCATGTTTGCACGATCTCTTTTAATCTCCATTCCTAGAATGAAGTTAGCAGCACCGAGATCCTTCATGTCAAATTTGGAGGATAGTTGTGATTTCACCTCCTTGATAGCATCCATGTTATTTCCTACCAACAACATGTCATCAACATACAACACTACATAAATGAAGTGATTACCAACCTGCTTGGAATATACACAGTGATCAGCCTTGCTTCTTACAAATCCCAATCCAAGGATGTATGTGTCAAACTTTTGGTACCACATCCTAGGTGATTTCTTCAGACCATATAGTGACTTCTTTAGCTTACAGACCAGATCTTTCTTTCCCTTCACTACAAAGCCTTATGGCTGCTTCATGTAGATTTCTTCTTCCAGATCCCCATGTAGGAATGTTGTCTTCACATCCATCTGTTCCACTTCAAGATCAAAAGCAACAACAATAGATAAAAGAAATATAATAGAAGTTAACTTAGCAACAGAAGAAAAAATCTCACCAAAGTCAATTCCCTCTACTTGGGAATAACCTTTTGCTAYTAACCGAGCTTTGTATTTCTCCACGTTACCTTGTGCATTAAACTTCTTCTTGAACAACCATTTGCTACCAACTGATTTTCTTCCAGCTGGCAACTCAACTATATCCCATGCCTCATTCTTATCCAAGGCATCCATTTCTTCAACCATGGCCTTCTTCCAGAGTTTACTATCCTCTGAATTCACTACTTCCCTGACAATTCTAGGATCATCATCAGTAATAGATAAAGCAAAATTGGGATGATTTAGATTTTACATCATCCAACTCAAGCTCTATTTTCTCAGGTTCGTCTTGCGTTGGTAGGAATTCTTGTTTGGACACATCTTTTACCTCTCTGAAAACAACATCTCGATTGTAAATAGTTTTCTTGGTTTTTGGGTTCCAAAGCTTATAACCTTTCACACCATCTTTATAACCAATAAAGATACACTTTTCAGCCTTTTTATCCAACTTACTTCTATTTTCCTTTGGAACATGTACATAAGCATCACAACCAAACACTCTAAGATGTTGAAG
>ML779425.1:695661-743404 GCA_009831015.1 Picea engelmannii
GTGTTGTAGATGTATCTCATGTTGGATTTCCCTCTTAGGAGGTAATCCATATGGTTCCTGAAAAATATCATCATACTTAGAAACAATATCAACTAATTCTTTCTTATGGGAAGGATCGCATCCTTGGAAAGCATCGGATGCCCCGACATCTTTCTCTCTTACGACCATGAGTACATATCTATTATTAGTGTTTATGAGTCTTTTCATTTTCCCTACACTAACAAGTGTTGTATTTACCCTCATGTTGTGAGATCTAACAATATATTCCACTCCCCCCTTAGTAAGGTGTTATTTATTCTCATGACGAAAGAAGACTGCTTTTCTATCGTAAACATAAGGACTTCCCAACAATATGCCAGGTATATCAAGTAGTACAACATCCAAATCCAATTCATCAATCAACTTTAAAGCAATAGAAAATCTGACCCTACATTGTTTGGTGACATTAAGTTTTTCTTTATCACATACCCAACCAAGAGGATAAGGCTTCGGATGTGGTTTCATTTCAAGACCCATCTTCTTGACAAGTGCTTTAGATATTAAGTTTACTTGGGAACCCAGATCAAATAATGTATCTATCTTAGTGTGTTTAGATACAACTCTTATGTGAAATAATTCATTCCTCTTTCGTTCATCATCATGAGATTCGTTATGGGAACTTGAACTAGAATGAAGGGAATATTTACCTTGAACTCCAACTATTGTGATCTTTCCTTCGTCTCCTGAATCAGAACCAAGATCTTGTTGCACTGTAGCAACAATTTTTTTCTTCCCTTTCCACCGAACTCTTTCGGTCTCTTCTATGGATGCAGTTTCCAACAATGTTCATCATCGTGACTGCTTTTCTTGCAATTCATGCAAGATGGCTTTCCTCCTTCCCTTGTCACTATGGTGGTCTTCTTTTCCTTCCTTTTAAACTTCTTGAAAGGTTTATGTGGGAGATTGGAAGGCTTCTTTGTGGGATCTTCTTGAACATGCTTTCCCCTGTTCTCAAGGTGAGTGGCTTGCACACAAACTTCGTCAAGACTAGTGGGGTTAAACAAGAGCAATGTATAATGAATATAACTGTGAAGTGGGCCAATATACTTCATTAACGTTTCATAAGAATCCAAAGGAATGTTTAATGCAAGAGCTTTCTTCCTAAATTCTTCTGTGAAACTTTGTACAATTTGACCTTTACTTTGCCTTAAAATTTGCCATTCCATCATTGGTTTATGTAAATACCCTAATGGATAAAATTGTTTCTTTATCGCTGATTTAAATTCCGACCATGATGAAAGAAGATTACCACACTTACTTATGTCCTGAAGCTTTCTCTCCCACCATATGAGAGTAGTGCCTTCCAACCGAAGAGAATCCAGATGCACTTTAACTTCCTCTTCATCAATATGTTGAACATGACAATATACTTCAACCTCTCGGATCCAATTATCTAGCTTTTCAAGATTAGCATCTCCATTAAACATAGGTAAATAAAATTTTACATCAAGCTTTAATAATGGTTTCTTAAAAGAGGCTTTATGGCTAGAATGATGATAATGATGAGAATGCTCAGAGGAAGAATAACTAGAACTTGAAGGTGAAGATGGAGGCTCAGGAGGATCTCCTCCAACCCCTTGGTTTATAGAAGCATCATCATAAGCATGTGCTTCCTTTTTCTTCCCTTTCTTGTTCATCCTCTTCACGTAATTTCCATACATTTGTTCGACCATTTTTGACATGCGATAAAAGACCATGAGAAATTTGTTCTCATGTTCATCACGCTCATCTTCTTCTGCCATTTTCTTCCTTCGAGATGCATGACCAACTTTGGGATTGAAAGTCTTAAGAGCTCCTTCACCCTGCTTATGCTTGGCCCTAGTAAGCATTCACACTCAACAATTCAAGTCAAAGAGGACTGTTATGATACCAACATGATCCGGAATCTTTTCATCGAGTGACTTATAAAGAATTGCATTAAATGAGCATAAATTAAAGTGCACCATTAAAGAAGGAAAAACTCAATAATGAAGAGACATAAGCATCAAATTTGAACACAAAAACTTGATAATGGAGTTCGTCCCTGGTGGACTATGTCTCCAGGTCCTGCGCTCAAATGGGTAAGATTTTTCATTAACTCAGCAACAGAATTTCGAAAAATACATAAGTATACCTCATTCTGAAATCAAGTTATAGAAATAATGCTCAAATCAGAAAATAGATAGCACCACTGAGATTTGTGGCATCGAATTACCCAAAAATGGTTGTCTCCATGCCTTGATCCGAATCTAGCACTCCCAGGCCCAAGAAGAAATTTGTCTCATTTTTTGTGCCCCTACAACCTGCAATAAATGCACGGACCGTATGGACTACCACATGGAAAAATCCTATTGGTCCACGAATTGGTCTAGAAGTGCCAAATTTGGGTGACACGTGGTAGCCTCTGGTGCTGCCACATCACCATGTTGACGCCAGCATGACATGTGTCACCTCATGCTCCTGCCACATGTGTTGTACAGATGTTGACGTCATCTGTATGGATGTTGACATCAACAGTATGAATGTTGACTCATCCCCTGCTGACTGGGCTAGGTTGAACAAACTTTGACTGCGAATATCTTTCGATCTGTAACTATGTTTGACGAGTCATTTGCGCCGTTAGAAATCTTGCAACGCACTCTTCGTGATAATGTTGTTTTCACTTACTTTCGAGAACTTTGATTTTTTTCCCTTTCTCTGTCTGTTGAGGCCATTTTGAGCATCTTGAATTGCCTCTACGAGTTCTGAGTTGTTCTTAGCCTTCTCTGGATCCTTTTTGGATCACATCTCAAGAGTGTGGATATCACTCAAATCAAGGTCTTGAGTTTATATCAACTGACAAATCTTATTTTGATCTTATTAGAGATGTATGGTTTATTGTTGTTAACCTGACAAATCTTATTCTAATATGATTAGAGGTGCAGGGTTTATTGGTGCTAACTTGAACTAGGGATCATTGTGTGGAGGCCTGAATGGAAAGGAGTCTGGATTGGATTCTCAAGAACAGAAGTAGGGTGATAAGAAGAAAAAGAAAAGGTAAATATGGTTGTGGGATAATATTTTGTGGTAGCTCATTTTTTTTTGGATTTCACTGAATAAGCTCTGATTGGAATTTTTTTGGGAGGCAAATAGCAACAAAAACCCTAAATTCTTGGATGCAACATTTATGGAATTTGATAATAGGATATGGTCTAGTTTATTATATTGTGCCTAGAGTTTGGCTCGACTTTCTCTTTCAATATGAAGAGGATGCTAGCAAAATACTAAATGGCGGTTGGTTTTGGGATTCTTCATTTCTATCCCTAAAGCCTTGGCATGCATGCTTCGATCTGAGAGCATAATCTCAAAAATCTCGATATGGGTCAAATATCTAGGGAATCCATTGGAGTTCTAGACTAAAAGTATCCTTGAGCATTTAGGGAATAAGTTGGGCAAGTTTTTTAAGGTGGGTTCCTCCCTTAAAAGTAGTGTATTCAGAATGATTGTCAAAGTTTTATTGGAAATTGATGTTAAGGAGGGATTGGTGGATAGTGTGGACATATTGTTGGGCCCCATAATCCATAAAAAAAATTATGGACTATTGTAATGTTCCATTTAGGTGAGTGAGATGTCATATGCGTAATCATATTGCTAGAGAGATTACTCCAAACCCTTCTTTAAAAATATTTGGAGGAGGAAGGATGAGATTGTGAAGTCCTCTCTAGGAAATTATGAACGGATTTTCAGTGTGGGTCGGTCTAATTATAAGGGAGAAGCAAAGGTGATAGATCATATAGATGATTAAAATAGCTATGAGAATCCCATTCTGATCCCACAAGTTCCAGTTTCAAAGGATGGTAATTTTGTGGAGATACATGTCCCATTAGAGGAGCCTAAGCTCCCCATGTAGATTCCTCTTATGGATTTAGGAGAAGGAGAATGAATGTGCATCTATGATCCTCCTACCTAATTCACTCATAATATTGTTAAAAATGGTTTTGGTTTTGGGTCTTTTAAGATAAACCTTACAAACAAAACCCTATATCCCTCCGGGACACCAAAAGGGGAAATTGTACTAGGATGACAAAATTATGTTTATGAGTCTTTTCTAAGACTCGAAGAGAAAGAAAATAATAAATAACTTTCCATGGAAGATTAATGAAATTCAGAAGGGTATCAAAATCCATTGAGCAGATATCATTTGAGACCAAGCAAGGCAGAAGAGGTGTCGAGGGGAAAGGTTTTGGGGGGTTTGGGGTTTGATAAACCTTGGGTTTTAGAGCACCATTCTATAGGAAGGAGATAAAATATACGTTTTTCACAAAATAAGGCACAAAGAGTAGTTCTTCAAGGAAGGCAAAGATAAAACATAGGGGTACTTAGAGCTAGCTAGACCCCCAAACAAGTTGAAAAATGATTGTGATGACTTTGAACATTAAAAGGATTGTCAACCTCTCCAAGAAGTTGGCCCTATCTATGTTATTAGAGGTTGAGAAGCTATACATTATCATTATTCAAGAAACCATGGGGGTTCAGGATAAGACTATAGGGTTGTTGAAATCATGTCTAAAAGATTGGGAATTTCTTACTTTAGACATTGATGGCTTATCAATGGGTATTGCCACTAGTTGGAGCTCAAGTGTAACTGTGACAAATGATTTTTCAATTGTTTTAAGATTAGGTACAATTTTTGAAATCATTGTATGTTCTCTTAATGTTTATGGGCTATATGATGATAGATAAAGGTATTAGGAAATTTTCTTTGCTCTTAATGTACTAAAAAAAGATGTTGTAGTTATAAAAGGAAATATGAACTTCATTTGGAATAGGTCAAAAGTATGAGGTTCATCAACAATAATTGATATATTAGAGCATTTTGTTAGGTATAATTTTGAGTAGGAAAGTTTCATTGATGTTGAACCAGTCAAGCTTATTCCACATGGAGGAATAATAGACATGGAAATGATAGTATTTTGAAGTGATTGGACGTATATCTTATATCTAAGTAGAAAATGGGGAAGGAAGATAAATCTAGATCATGGGCGGGAAATGGAAGAGGCTTTGACCATTGTCCAATATTTCTTCAATTAGAGTTAAGAAATGATAAGCCACCCTCCCCTTTTAAATTCAATTCTAGTTGGTTGGAGGAGGAGTTTTAGATTTTGGTTAAAAATGAGTGGAGGGGATATGATGGTAGGACAAGTATTTCAAACAACATTTATTTTGTTGAATCTATGAAGAATATAAAGCCCAAACTAATGAACAAGGCAACTAAGAGACATAAATCTAGAGACAAGGTTTTAAAATATGTAGAGGAAGAAATTAGAAGGTTGCATCAGAGTAATTTTCTGGGGTCTTCAAAGAAGAAGAAAAAGTGAAATTGAAGGATCTAGAATGAAAAGAGAGTAGGATGCTAACAGATCGAAAAGTTGAATGGGGATTAAAGAGCAAGCAATCTAGCTAGAAAATGGTGATGAGAACACCAATTTTTTTCAACATTTCACAAATCATAGAAAAAAGTAGAACACTATATGGGAAATGAAGGATGAGGAAGGAGCATGGGGAGATATATGAAGTAGGGGTTAGGCATTTTCAACATATTTATAAGGAGCCTAACCAAGTGCATCTTGCAAAAATTTTCAAATTGGCTTCTTCTTTTCCTATATTTGTTACAAAAGAACAGAATGAAGTGCTCTCATAGGAATTTTCCAAGAAGGAGCTAAGGAATCTATCTTCTTTCAAAAAAGACAAAATTGTGTGCCCTGATGGATCGACTGTTGAGTTTTTTCTTGGTTTTTATGAGTTTGATGAGGAAGATTTGTTAAATGTGATCAAGGAAGTGAAAATTTATGGTAGAATGCCACAGTGCTTTAGTTCATTATATCGCTCCTTCTAAATAAAGGTCCATATTCTTTTGATGACTTTAGGCTCATCTCACTTTGCAATTGTATATACAAAATCATAGCAAAAGTGTTAGTTGTAAGATTCAAAGGTGTGTTGTTAAGGGTGATATCATAATAAGAATTTGGTTTCTTTGAAGGTATGAAAATACATGAAGTCATTGTTATAGCACATGAAGGTCTTAACTATATGAAGAGCAAAAATAAATCATGAATGGTAATTAAGATGGACTATAAAAGGCCTATGAAAAAATAAATTAGTTGTACATGAGATTAATTTTAATTCATGTTAGTTTTAATCTCTTTATTGTCAATTGGATCATGGGTTGTGTGTCATTTATGAATTTTTCTTTATTGATAAATGGGCATCTTTGGAATTCTTCAAGCCAACTAGAGGATTGAGGTAAGGTTGTCCTTTATCCCCTTATTGTTTCTCTTGAAAGATCAAGGGATTAGTAGGGATGTCATGGAAGCAAAAAGGAGAGGATTCTTACAAGGTATAAAAATAGGATCAATCTTCCTAACCCACCTTTTTTTGTAGATGACAATTCTATTTTTTTTAATGGAAATGAGAGGGAATCCATAAAGGTTAAGGATATTATTTTTATGTATGGCCAGTGGGATGGAGGTAAATGCACAAAAATATTCATTTAGTTACCGTGGGTTGAGACCGGAAGTGGTTAAAAGATTAGTCACTTTATTTCATTATAGAATTACAAATTCTCATGAAGGTCTAAAGTATTTGGGATTCATTCTTAAGTCTAATAGTTATGGTAAAAAACATTAGAGTTTGCTAATTGAAGTGATTGAGGCTGGAATATTCCATTGGTGTAATAGATGTCTCTCAAGCTGTAGGCGATTAAATTTGGTTAAGTTTGTTTCAAAAGAAATCCACGTGTATTGACATTCACTTGCCTTCATTCCAAAGGGAGTATTGGAAAATTTAGGAAAGTAGGTTTCAATTTATTAGTGGGAGGTAGGCAAGATACACAAGGGACTCATATGGATAAATGTTTAGATATTTATAAATGAAAGTACATGGGAGGGTGGGGTTTAAAGCACATACATCTATTTGGGAATTACTTGTTGCAAAACGTTTTTGGAATATTTTTACTAAAGACAGTCTTTGGAAGCGATTTATTGAACAAAAGTATATCACCCTTGGATCTTTCATTGATTGGATTAGGAATCCTAGGAAGAGTATAAAGAACGTGTCCAATCCATGGAAGGCTTTAGTTTTAGCATTTCCTATAATTGTAAATAACTTTTCATGGAGGGTTGGTAGTGGGACCCAAGTTATATTAGGAGTTGATTCGATTATAGGGTGTGGGAATGCAATTTTATTCCTTATAGAGGACGTAAGACACTTACAAGGTCAAGCTTTGTATTATTTAAATCAAGCAAAGGATATTGCTACAACTTCTATCTGGTCACAAGGATGGAGATTAGTGGAGTCACTAGAGTTAGAAGGGGAAAGAAAATATAGGTGGAATATGTTGATAACAGAGTTAAGAAGGGTCACATAAAAGTTAAGGATGAGCCCGACTCATCGACATGGGAACAAGACAAGGAATCAAGGATGTATTATGCTAGGCTTGAATGCAAAGTATTGATTTCAAGTAATGAACCAGTAGAGGCTTGGTGGTGGAAAAAAATTGGAAAATAAACCACCCCCCCACCCCTAAAACCAAGGTATTCTTATGGTTCGCTTTTAAAAATAGGGTATTGGCATGGGACCTATGCTATTTATACAAGGAAACATAGGAAGATATTGTCATTTAATGATCCACTATCCTTATGCTAGTCAAATTTGGAAGGATGTTGAGAAGCTAACTGGTATCTCTAGTGTCTAGAATAGTATATGCATTGAGTAATGTTTGGAAAAATGGTTTAGAAAGAAGGAATTTAAAGTTTTTAAAGGATTGTCTCATTTAGTATTAGGGAACTTGGGTTTCCTATAATGATAACATATTTAATGACATCTAGAAGCCAAAATTTCAAGTGTACTCAAAATTCTATGATATATTTCAAGGTTGTAAAGAGGTGTTGAAGGATAGAGTGCCAAGGAAAATTGGGGATTTGTTGGTAGAAAAAACATATCCATGGGGATTTTTTGATAGGTTCGAACATGGTCCTCATGATTTCTATAGTTTTGGAGAAATATTGTTCTTAACAGATGGGCATTTTATTAAATTCAAAGAAGGTTTGGGTTCGGGTACTAACAATTCAATAAATCTCTTAGCTTTAAAATGTCTTTTGAAATTGGAAAACAAGAAAGGGATTGAAAGAATGTCAGCATTTGGTGACTCTCTAGTTGTAATAAATTGGATGAGAGGTGTTAGTGAGTTTAAGAGTGCGACTCTTGGACCTCTAGCAGATCATCCGAAAGAAATCTTTGGTCTTTTTCAAAGCATTTATTTCACAAATATTTATCAAGGCTTGAACATGGTTGTAGATGGAATATCAAAAGAGACACAAAGTGGTGGAAGGAGTTATATAACCAAAGGTAACACATGATGGTGTTCTCTCCATTTATTCACATGTTTTATCCTGAAGTCTTTTATGAAGTTGTAGTTTTATAGGGAATTTACTATTGATTTCGCTTTTCCTTGGAGAATCTCCATGTATATTTTTTCATAAGACTTGTATAAAGTCCAGGAAACTGGACATGACACTAATATTTTAAATCTGTGGGAGATTTTTTGGTTATGAAGTATACATTCATTTTATATAATCTTGAGCTTGAGAAGCAATGAATATTTTGATATTGTATTTTTGAGAAAGTGTTGTGAGCACTTTAAGAATATAATTATCCATTAAGCTATGAATGAATGAATGAATATATATATATATATATATATATATATATATATATATATATATATATATATAAGTATTCTTTGCAACTAATTTGAACCAGAAATTAATATATTTTTTCCTATATGTGAAGTTTTCTCTTTGATAATCAACTATATCTATCTTTCAATTAAATTATACTACATTTTGAGTTTAAATAACTCTTTATATAATGGTGCGAAGGTATATGTGCAACTTCAACTAAAATGACCAAATGAAACCTCTTTACATGAAGTTTGATAGAGTGGGTGGAAATGGTAAATGAATGATTCCATGAATGAGCTTTCAATAGCAAGAAACAGTAAATTCAAATGTCGAGATGATTTCTTAAGGTATAACAATGCAATTATGTCAATCAAAGTTACATTTGTGGAGGAGAACAACTTTATTTTAATAAGCTAAAAGTTGGGTTCACATAGCCTCGTAGTGATTTTGTCAATTTACTAGATAAAACTCTCTAGATCATGAGACAATAGTGAGATCACATGAGCTATGCACAAGCCATGACATTACGAGGCCAAACCTAGAACATAGGCTTAATGTTAATAATGGTCAAGTTTATCTATGATCATAAATATCTTTTGAACTAGGGTTAAGATTAGTATTCTTGGCAAGGGTGTTATGGCAATTTTTTCCACACTCCATGCATCTTTCTTTGATGGCCTTCCCTTTCCCTCTGCAGAATCAAATCCCCCATTTTTCTCATTCCAAAGCCAAAAATTCAAAATTTTGTATATATACGCGAGGCGTAGTTAGACAACTCATGTATACGCAGGTTGCTCCATTACAGCTCGTGTACATCGGGTTTGGTGCTCAAAAATTAAAAAATATGTCGGGTTTCCATGCCAAGTCACGAGATCCATGATCCTTGACCTTCCATATACTAGAAACGCTCCAACTCAACCCTTCAAGTCCATTTGAAGGATATAAATTGAGCCATATACAAGCCTTAAGAATCATCATCATTGAGAGAAAAGACACTCTAGAGAAATTTTACTTCATATTGAGTCAGCATCCCTTTGTCCTTGAAAGTCTAAACTTCTTTTGTGTTCAGCCCTCGAGCTCTTCATATCTTGAGACAAAGAAATTCAATTACTCCAACTACTTGCAAGCTTGCCTTTGTGAAGGATTGAAGTGGTGAAGGCCCAGGTGGAGGGACTTAGTTTCTCGGTTCCGATATGTGTCGTTACAGAAGTTTGTCGCCTATGTACTTTTGTTGATTACATTAATAAAAATAATCTTTTCTCGTCCAATTATATGTTGCAAATATTTGTATTACTTTCCATGGGCATATTTGTTATACATGTTAATGGATTATGCTAGTTTATATGCTAATTTTTTATACAATTTCCATATCCTTGTGTATCTTGGTTGTTGAGAACAAGTTGTAAGTATCAAGCATTGTACCATGAGGCCAACCATGGTCTTCTTTGGACGTACAAACGAGGAAGGATTCTAGCCATCCTTTGTTAGTATTTCCTTTTATCTAGCATACTTGAGACTAGAGTTGATTTATGGGTGTCATTCCCTTTGTTGTGGTTTACCCCTAGCCATAGAGATATTTTCCTCATAACAGAATTGGTGACTCCATTGGGGATGATCTCCCTTTTGGGGTATTTAGTGATTTTTCTCCTTTATTGCTCTCTATTTACCTGAGTTTTTGTGTCGCCTATTTCTTGGAAACCTCTATTTTTATTTGTATCTGAGTTTCTTGGCCTAACCCTTGCCCAATCATTGTCTTCTTTGGCATACGCAGGTTTTCCCTTGACAATCGTGTACACACGTGTTTTGTCTGTGCTTAGGGCGCGTACATACACTTTTGTTCCCTGAACAGTCGCGTACATTATTTTCTAAGTCTTTTTGGCTAGATTTAGTGTTTGTTGGGTGAGTTTTACTAGTTGTTGAGACTTCTTGGGTCCCACTTTTGAGTGCCTACAAAGTGATAAGAAGTTGTGTCATTGTTAAATTTTTTGGGAGAACCCATTTCTTGTCATTTTTCTCATTTTTTGTCCTTGCATTCTGGTCTGGGTAGTCGCTTCTTGGTATCCTACTTGGATTGTCTTCTTGTGCTTGTAGTAGGGTATGCCTGAGAGGTTGTTTATTCATTCCTTGCATTTTCATTTTATTATATTGAAAATACAAAAAAAAAAAAAAAAAATAGCATTTTATTTAGAGCATTTGCACTTTTGTCTGCATTACATTAGTTTTGGCATGTTAGAAAAGATTGCACTTCATTGAAATTGAAGAGATTGCATCTTGAGAACAACATTTAGAAGCATACAATTTCTTTGAAAATCAAGACTAGTACTTAGCATTGTTTTTACATTTGCTTGTTTTTTATATATGTTGAGTCATAATACCATCAATTTCATGATCACACCTCTTGAGTAAGCAGAAGCCACTAAAATTAACGTTGAATCATTAAAATTGATTAGAAACATTTTTATTTTTCAGGGTACACAAACAAGTGTAGGACCTAGGGCCTTGGAATAGGATTTTGTGAGTAAACTTCTCGAAGGATATAAAACTCAGCGTATGCATCTGATCAAGGAGTGATCAAACCCATTGTATAATTGGTGTCCTTGGGAGGCTTCGCTCACACTGAAGTTAAGCACGAGGTCGTGCGAAGTTGGTTGTAGAGATAGCCCTCTAATACCTTCCTAGCGTCAGAGATATTTCTGGGGTTCTATTCGTATTTGGGGGTTTCACTAGTGCCTTTACCTCCTTGAGAGGTGGTGCTTTAGAGATTTCGGGCTTTGCTAACCTGCCCATACGATGGACCAAACTTGTGACTTCTCGCCCAAGCATTGGTTTTACCGTGGTGACTTTAGTTGCTTGACCTAGGTATCCACATATGTTGTTTGCAAGGGTTATTTTGTAGGTACCTCGAGTCATATAGGGATCAAACAACACACAAACTTTATAGAGGATTTTCTCTCTAGAGGAATCTAATCGACTACGTTGTGAAACCCACGAGGGTCCTTATAACTGATTATGTTACCTCCACTCTATTGTTCGGGAGTCTCATCCCCTCCTGGGAGAGGCATAACTTCTTTAGTTCGGGAGGTCCCTTTAACCATCATATCTTGTTTGTGTGCATTGGCCTTTAGTTTTATATAGGAGTGTGCTCTTTATTTATTAGGTGTCCTTAGGATTTTCTTTTATGTTACGAGTTCTAAGTCATCATGGAGCAAGAACAGCCACCCCGTTGGTCTCGTCGACTTTTGAATAAAGTACAAAAAGGCGTAGAGTTAATAAACGTGGTACATATTTCTCTGTCGCTCAAACTCACAACCATCCTACCATGAGTGTTGAGTCATATATGAGTGTGTCGGGAAGCCCTTTAACTCCAACCCCCACTATGGTTAGTGGAGTCCCCTCGATTCCCTCGTCATCGATTGTTTGGATTCTAGAGAATCCCTCACTTAATGCTACCCAACCCATGGTCTATGCTCAATCCACAGGGACGAATCCTTTTGTATTTCTGAGTGATATGCCAAATCATAGTACTCAATCAATGCCTTGGGCCTCTAATCCTTTCTCTTATGGTATGTCAGATATGTCTTCACACTTGTCATACTTGTTCCGACGTCTAATGTAAATCCTAGTTTTGTGTCTGGGGGCGCGCCCCCTCCTTATACTCCTTTCTCGTTTGGTGGGGGTGATATCCCTCAACTAACTCCCATAGTAGGAGGTTGGAATCCTCCTTCCTCCGGACCCAATCCTAGCGACAATTTTCCAGGGTGGAGTGCTCAAATGGGAGGTCCTTCTACTTCTTATATCTCGTCCATCCATACTTCTTCCACAATGTATGTTCTTATGAACACTTTTATCATGGAAAACCTTCCTCTAACCTTTGGTGTTTCATCAGGAGGGAGTCAATTTTATAGTATGTGAAACCCCCCACACAGAGTTCCTTCGTCTGGGGGCAACAATATCCTCACATGAGTAACCCTTATCATGTTGCTTTCTCCTCGCAAGTGGATTCCTCGGTGATGATGCCCTTACAACCTTTTATGAATTAGTTGGGAGGAGGATATTATCCTATTGAACAAGGCCATGGTGTATACCAGAACCCTGTTTGGCCCGTGATCTCTCGAAACCAATATTTCCCAAGAGCATGGTCCCAGACATCGCCACCACAACTCCCTTTTCTAGCCACATTAAATCTGTCAGACTTGTAAAAATTGATGAACAACCCAGTGTGTCATGATCTGTCATGCCCCCCCGTCCCTACCAAGATTCCCTCTAACATTTCAAAGTTTGAGGGAAAGAATGGTGAGGACCCAGGTGATCATGTGACTACCTTTCACCTATGGTGCTCATCTAACTCCCTTAATGATGATTCTATTCGTTTGAGACTGTTTCAACTCACCCTTACGGGGGTTGCTGCGAAATGGTATATCGAGTTACCTGGTGGCACTTACTGAAATTTCAATGAGATGGTCTTGGTTTTTCTCAACCGCTTCCAATTGTCGGTTTGTTACAATTCCGGCATAAAACTTTTATCGGCTTTTCATCAAGATAAATCCACCTTCATATCAGATCATATTCAAGAGTGGCACATAAGGAAGAGGTTGATTAAAGCTTACATTCCTCTAGAGTTTCTATTGGAATGGTTCCTCAAGTCCTTATTGCCTTACATTTCGAAGGATGTTTCTATGTTCGGAGTGACATCTGAGGAAGAGACCATATTTAAAGCCCAAATGTTGGATCTTGTATATGCTCAATCCGAGATGCTCTACAAAATTATTCCCAATGCACCGTGGTCGATTTACGATCCTAGAAAAAATCATGGGCCTCATACCGATGTCATCATAGGCTCTGCAATTGCCAAGTATGCAGACTAGGTGATGAACCAACTAAAAGATTTTTCTCTTAACTAGTCTGCAGTAGGACAAGCTACGACTTCATCCTTAGCCACCCAGTTGGCGAATGTACATTATGTATAGTCGATGAACCCAAATGGTAACCAACAACCCGTAGGGCACAAGAAGAAAGGTGGTAATAATAATCGTAAAGGTGGAAATAATAATAATAATAATAATAAAAGCAAGGACGACCATAATAATGATAAATCTAATAATAATGCTGGTGAGGGCAAGAAAGAAAAGAGGAAGGTGAAGTTTCCATGTAAACTTTGTAAATAAGATCACCTTACCCACTTGTGCCCCAAAATTGAGGAAGCCTCGAGGCTCATAGCGCAACAGCCCACTATGTTGACTAACCCATTTCCAAATAATCAAAATATGACCTCGGGAGCCTCCAACACCGAAAATGCATTGAGTGAAAATGAAAATCCCTCGACACATGATGGTGCACATCGATGCATAAATATGGCCTGGTCTGAGATTAGTGTAGCCACTAGGCCTCGGGATTATGGTTCTTCGCAACCGATTTTAGGTCTAGAGCCTCCTCCTCCGGAAACACCTTTGCAGATTGATAAGCTTGAGTCTCTACCTTGCATTTCGGAAGGAGTCCTTAAGTACTCTGCTCATAATCCTAATTCCAGAGCCGCCCAAAATTACTTGATTGTCAAGGATTTTGGCCAAACGTCATTCACGATGTCAACTTTGGAGGTACTCCAGACATGTACAACACAGAAGAATGCCTTGGTATCTACAATGGGAGCTCTAGACCCTAGTGGCTCAAACGTTATCATGTTCGATGTCGTGAATGTCAAGCCTCACTTGCCTTACCATGTGACCTTTCAAATCCATGTGGAGGGTATGAATATTACCATAAAACGTACTATCATTGATGAAGGTGCTTCGACATCCATAATGTATCTGTTGGAGTCGCCCTGGTTTTATTTTTACCCATCACAATTTTCAATTTTTGATATTTAAAATCTAAAGATGGCCTTTTGTTTTTTGTCCCTTCCCGAAGCTTTGAAAACTCTGCAACTTTGTCGGTTAAGCAACAATGCTTTCTCTACCCTCAAAACAAGTTCACTTTCTTAAGAATGTCGCTCCCTTTGTTTTACCTCGGGATCTCGTAGGTCGGATAATATAACTCATAATTTTACACGTCCCGAGTCACGAAACGACGAAGTCTTTTTAAATTTTTGCTCAAGACGGTAACCAGGGTAAAGTCTTTTAACCCAGTGATTAGACATCGTCGGGGTTTCACGCCTCGGCGTTCGCCAAGTTCGAACTTTAATTTTTACAGCTCCGAGAGCCGAGAACACGAGGTTCTTTCAGGCTAACCCTGGTCAAAGACTAAAAGCAACAAGGCTAACCTTGATTAAAGGTTGTTTTCGGCGTTTCGCCACTCGGCACTATATTTTATAAAGTTACGACGTCTAAAATTCTGACTCACGAGGCCGCGACGTAATTATAACTTGATTAATTAATCACCTAATCCAAGATTGCTCTCCCCTTAATTGAGTCTTAATTATCGCCATCTCGCATTTTCGCGACTCGGCGTACTACTCTCCCAGAAATTTGTCTTTGAAGTTCCGAGTCACGACATGGCGAATAAAATGATTATGAAATTAATGAAGTTCCAAATCACGATTAATGTTAATTAAGCCAAAGTCGGTCCTCGCGATCTCGCGAGTTAGGGACTCAAAATGTTAAAAGGAAATTCACGATGCAGCGAACAGCGAGAAAGTTATTAACGTGCTAAGTTCTGATAATTTAAAATAAAGCGAGATATGTCCCGCGCATCGAGGCTTGCACATTTCCCGAGGTAACCATCTCTCTCCCTACTCCGACTGACTGTCAAACCGTCAAACATTGATGACATTAATGAAGATTTAACGTGAATCCACGAATAAATAAGATCGGATTTTACGCAATAAATTTGTTTCTAATTGCGATTTGACARAGTTATTTCGAAGAGTACAGAGTTTCAAATATATACAGGAGTTTCATTTTATTAATAAAAACATTTTTCATAAGCACGCAGAGCTCGTCATTTTCTGAGTAAAATAATTGTTGCATGTATACACAGGTCTATCGCAGAAGGGAGAAAACGCAAGCTTCCGCCATGGCTCCACGGAAAGCAGCAAAGGCGAATATTGAGGTTGCAAGGCAAGGCTCGGATAATGTCTCTGATACTTCACCCCGGATTGTTGATTTAGTCCCTAGCTGGTCTTTTGTTTCAGATATTCTGCAATCTGAGTTGGTGAATTATTCAGATTCCGACGACAACAATAACGAGAAGGACGACCTGAACACTAAATACAAGATAGTGGTTCAATCTGGAATGCAAAAGGTAGCAACTAGACCACGGTTGCTTCCCTATTATGATATGATCCGATGGGTGTTGGATCATATAGAATTACCGACCAGAACTATCATGAACAACCAACGGGTCACAGTCGGGATTTTTAGACTGGACCACATCCAAACCATGTACAAGCTACCTTCGACGTCTAAATACACATATGGTGCCGAGTTCCTAGAAGAATTCAAAGAGAAAGAATGTAAACAATATGACAAAACCATGCCCAGTTTGATCAAAGATTGGGTTTCGCGCTCCGCGAAATTCAGAGCAAATGACCAAGGTGTTTATTCTATCTCTTCTCTGAAGCCACAGTATAAGTATGTGGCAATGATGACTTGTCGGCTATTCAGGAGAGAAGACACAACACATTTCTACATCGCGTGGGTGCCTCTCATGTTTCAGGTTGCAGAAGGTTGCTCGTTTAATTGGGCAAAGATACTCTCAGACAGTCTGGCCAACAGGGTCACAGAGTATCGGGAGCAGAAGGCAAGTGGGCAACCATCCTCGTTTTTCATGTCTGCATATCTCATGGACGCGGTATGTTCCATGACACCATTCCCCCTGATGAGCTGGGCTTGGAACCTAGCCCAAGAAAAAACTATACATGAGTATCATGACATGCTGTGGGAGAATAAAGCGGACAAATTTATTTACAAAATTTTCAACTGGGTGATGGTGCCCCTGCACATCACCATTTTTGGTCGCTCGCCACCTCGTATCTCGGACAACATTGCTGCAAATCTGAGTGGTATAGAAGACTGGTACGTAGAAGCAGAGTTTTCCTATTTTAGAGTGTTCGAAGCTATTGTTCCCCCGCTTGCGCTACCCCTGTTCATCCCCGACAAACTGGCTTGTTGCGAGATTGCCCGACAAACAGTGATTGGTGGGGTGAGTAAAGAGCTCAAAGCATCTTCAAAGAAGGTATGGCCGTTTTTCCCTGTGCGGCTAAATTCTTATTCTTTATTGGATTTCGGGCATGCTAAAGTCGAGGCTGTAGCCCTGGAAGACCTGAGTTTGGTCTCCATTGAATATAAAAAACATGATCCTCATAAAATTGTAAGCAATCATTTAGCAAATTGTGGGTTGAAGAAGTTTGAACACGAGTCTTCGCCTTCGGATGACATTTTCCGAGGGGCGAGATCTTATGGGGAAGTGCTAGTTCAGATCCGATCTTTAGCACCCGAAGACATGGCATCTGTACTAAAATTCCAAGAACACAGACGAAGAAGCCTTCCCGCTGTGTTGGGAGGTTTGGGTATTTTCGAGGCGAAACAGAAGGATGCTGAAGGTTCTGAGGACCAAATTTCTAACCTCGGAAAACACCAGGAAGGGGAGCAAGTGAAGAATCCCGAAGTAGAAGAGGAGACTACGCACCCACCCAGGGAACAGAGTTCAAAGTCGGAAGTAAAAACTCCAGGTCCACCAGGCGAACAAAAGCTGGAGACTGAAAAAAGAGGCTCTAGGTACGCCAAAAGAGCAGAACCCTGTCAATACTCCAAAAGAGTCAGCAAAACAAATAGGAAAGCCCATCACCTCGGTCACACCCTTGCAGTCGGCACAGGGGAATGTCAGGGATGGATGGATATTTGATGAAGAACTGTGGCCTATCAGAGCAGAAGAACTCCCTCCCAACGAGTTCTTCTTTGACAAAAAGAGGAAAGCAGTGGTGAAAAGGGAGTTCTACCAGGACGAAGGATCAACTGCTAAAAAATTCAAAGTTATGACCGATGGAAAAAACAAAAAAAATGAGGAATTCGCCACGGAGATCGCAGGAACGCTAGGAGCGTATGCATCGGCGAATCAATTCTCGGTCGGGATGTTGAAAAATCAGCTCAAAAGAAAGAATCGTCTGATCAAGACTCTCGAAGCCAGAGTAGCTTCGGCCGCAGAAAGCGCTAAAGGTCAGGTGAGTGGGGAAATAGAAATGGCCCGACTAGCTGATAAAAAAGGAAATAGAATTGCTCAAAGCCAGGTTGGAGCAAGCGCATCTAGTGATCTGAGATGGTCGAATACTGGCGGGTCAACAGAGAACTATGATCGCAGAGTTACAGGCTCAGGTAGAGTTCGCTGAAAACAGGGCGATAGATGTCGAGGGTTTTAAATCCCGAGTGACCCAGATTCGGAGCAAGATCTCTTCTGCACAACAGAGTTTGCTTGCCAAAATAGGAACAATCCGAGAGAATTGTTTGTTGATGCATCGGGTTTCCGAGAACCTGGCTGACAGAGAAAGAGATGCAGGAGCAGCTCGGGTCGCTTTCCAGGAGGCGGTGATAGCCACGAATGACAGAGCTTCAGTAGGTTCTCCCGGACTCGCCCTCCCAGAACAAACTAGGGGTAACATTTTGTTGAAGGATTGGGAGCATAACATTGCCCTGGGCAAGGAACAGGCCCAAAAAATGACCAATTCATTAGAAGAAGTCTTCAATTCTATAGAGGGCGAGCTGTTGGGTATGGATACTGGAGGTGATGCCCAAACATTAAGGCAAATGAATGTAGAACAAATCTCGCTTGATCTGAAAGAGAAGGAGGAGAAATATTTGGCTGATATCTCTCAGATGGACAGGGTGGACATGGTTCGAGTTGATAAGCATTTGATTCATTCCAGCGCGCAATTAAGTGCCCTCGACATCGTCGATGCACAAATGGAGGATAAGCTAAAACAGTTAGCCTGAGAATGTTATTTCACCGAGGCCAGCTGTCAAGCGGAACCTTCACAGCTCGTATCTCAGTTTGTGGACAGATGTATAGCCTACATGCGAAGACGAGCACCTGGCACCAAATAACAGTAGAGCAAGAGAAAGGGAAAATTTGCGCTTCTCTCGGTTGTAACTGAATGAGTGTAACCGTAAACATTCTAATTGATCTGTAAAGATGTATAAATATCACATAGAACGAAATAAGAAGGGGCTGGACCTTTTTGGTATTAATTGTAATAGAGTTTTTGCATTCGAGAAGTTAATAAAAGCAAATCCGGAGATTCTCGATTCCGTCCAGATTGTGTTACAAGTTTGTTTCTTCGTATTTCATGTTTCGTTTCATTCCATGATTCATAATTGATGTGATTTGTTGTAATTTAGTACGACCACTACTATAACAAAAGGATTTCTATTTTCTGTAAGTATTTATTGTCTTTCCTCTGCACCAGTTGTCAGCGGGTGTAAGACCAATCTGTACTTCCAGGATTCTATATATATTCTATGCTATGTGAGTTATTTCCTTACTAATTTCCTCTTCTGTTTATATGTAAGTTTTCTCTTTGACAGGAATCTTGCGTTATATGCAACTAAATGTTTTTCCTCCGCCTCACACCTTTTATTAAAATATAATACAGTTTACGGAAAAGAGCCTTCAATTTGCATTCTTATTTTATTCTCTTAACGTAAAATTCTCTTTATTTCGACCAAATCGAGACAACATTTAATCTCCCTTTAAATCCTTTCTTACCCTTACTGTTCCTCTATGACTGTTCCTGCAGTAACACAACCCAATATCGAACCCGGACTATCGAACCAAACGCATATTGCTTTAAATCTTTTTGACATAATCCTTAAAACTGCTAATAACCAGGAGGAACTCGAACGTTCATGGGCAGCCATTGAACAAGATATAACTACTCAGGGACAGTTGGAAGCTAGACGACGAGAACGTAGAAATCTTCCCTAGTTTCCTATACCGAAAGTTGACGTTACTCTCTCACCCATCTTTCATCTATTTTCGGATGCCTTGAAACTGTATTTTCAAGCCTTAGTACAGACTCAGGAACAACAGTCTCTATCTTGTTGAAAATCCATCGACTCTCTATCACTTTGTCAATCCATGACCATGTTAACTGCATTCTATGGACGTTCTTTTAGATCCCATGGTATCCTTCCCACTTTCCCGGTCCAGTTAGGTGGCAAGACTGTGGAGGTCCAAGTTAAGGTGGTTGATGCACCTCTCGACTACAATCTTTTACTGGGGTGCAATTTGACTTACGCTATGCCAACCATTGTGTCGTCGGTCTTATGCATTTTATGCTTTCCTCACAAAGGGAAAATTGCGACGATCGACCAATTGTCTTTTGCGCATCCTATTTCTTCTACATCGGTGGGACCTTCGGTGTTTGTTATTGATAATTCTTAGTAGGAAACTGAGAACGTTGGTGTCATAATGTATTCCTCCTTGATGGGAACTTTTAATTTATCGACACCAATCTCAAACATTAATTCCATCTCCGGTGAGTCTTCATCGTCATTGAGGTTTGTTCCTTTCCGTACTTCATATATTAATGACCCGTGGACCTTACCTTCTTTGGCTATGTCATACAAAGGTGATTCACACATCGAGATGGCAATGTCATTGTTTGTAGTAGAGATTGTGTATTGGGATATTGTGTTATTGCAGACCTAGATCCTTCCTCCTCACGGACGGAAGAGGTGGATCTCACCTTAGAGGCCATATGGTTGCACACTCATCTAGTTCGCATGACTGTCACAATGATACTTTAACCTCGGATGAAGCAATCTTAGAGGCCATGTCTGGTCCTGATAGGTTTTGGGACGATCTTCATCATCGATCTTATTTTCTCCCAGAGCTTGAGAGGATTGAACAGGATGAGTTTAGGTCCACCCTAAGTGAGATGGTTAGTTATGTCGCAGTTCCATTAGATACGCATGGTATATATTCTAAAGGAAACATAGTGAATATTTCCCCTACCGTCACGATCGACATCTCTTGAACCCCTAGTAAAATCGAAAACGTATATATCAGTGCAGATTGTTCACTTGAAGAAATTCAGATTTACACCAATCTCTTTAAGGAATTCTGATATGTATTTGCTTGGTCATATGAAGAGATGCAAGGGATCAACCCAGTATTGTCGAACATGAAATCAAAACTTATCCAAATTCCAAGCTCGTTCGACAACTACTTAGGGCTGTAAATCCTAGGAAGGCCCCCGTTATTAAGTCGGAGGTGGAGAAGCTTCTTAACGTTGGCTTCATCTACCCGGTTCCCTTGATCGAATGGGTATCCAACCTCGTTCTCGTAGATAAGAAGTAAGGAAATGTCTGTGTATGTATGGATTTTAGGGACCTGAATAACGCTTGTCCTAAAGATAACTTCCCCACTCCATTTATTGATCAGATTATTGATCAATGTGCGGGAAGCAAGGTCTTTTATTTTATGGACAGATTTTTAGGTTATAATCAAATTTAAATTAAACCCGAGGATCAACATAACACGATGTTCATTTGTCCTTGGGGTACATTTGCATACCGAAAAATGCCTTTCGGTCTTAAAAATGTTGGAGCAACTTTTCAACGTGCCATGACCTTCATGTTTCATGACCTTAAGTGTATAGTCGAAGCCTATCTAGATGATCTCGTTGCTCACTCTCGCAAGATGGTTGATCATCTGACTCACCTTTGAATGGTATTTGAAATATGTCACTATTATCGCATTTGGTTGAACCCTTACAAATGCATTTGTTGCGTTATGTCTGGTCGCCTTTTAGGATTCATAGTTTCTGAGAATGGGATCATGGTGGACCCCATGAAGGTTGAGGCGATACTTCGATTGCCTCCCCTATGCAATATTCGACAACTTCAAGATTTATAGAGGAAGGCTAACTTCTTGCATCATTTTGTAGCCAACTATGCCAATATAACTAAGGGTTTCATGTGTCTCTTGAAAAAGGATACTTCGTTCATATGGGATGAGCGAGCCTAGGAGTCCTTTGATGCTCTTAAGAAATCCATAGTATCAACACCTCTACTGAAATCCCCAGACTACAGTAGAGATTTCATGCTTTATATTGTCATGTCCGAAGGGACGGTTGGTATGGTTTTGGTTCAGGAAGATGACGAGCTCCATGAGATTGTTATCTATTACCTTAGTCGAAATCTAATTGGTCTTGAACTTAAGTACTCTCACATAGAGAAGCTAGCTTTAGCAATCGTTCATGCGGTTCAAAGATTACGTCATTATATCTTACTTTGAAAAACTAGTGTAGTTATCGATATCAATCCATTTCAATACGTCATTACAAGGCGTATCATAGGGGGGAAATACAATAAATGGATTGTGATTCTACAGGATTTTGATCTTGATTTTGCCTCCGTGAAATCCAAGAAATCACTAGTTTTTGCAAAACTGATGTCAAACTTCCTTAGGAAGGATGAGGATATTTTTCACGACGATTCATTCATTGATGAACACATTTTCCTTATCTCCTCTTCGGACCCCTAGTATGGAGGTATTCTAATCTACCTTCAAAATCTAAAGCTTCCCCAACATCTTTTGAGAGACGATCGACGATGTATATGCCATCATGCCAAAAACTACCTCATTGTTGGTGATACGTTGTATCATCGAGGGGTGGGTGCTATTTTGCATCATTATTTGACTCACGAGGAGGTTGAAGCCATTCTCAATGATTGTCACAGTGGGGTGTGTGGAAATCACTTATTCGGGCTTGCGACAACCCAATATATTGCGAGCTAGTTATTTTTGGCCGAAAATTTTTAAAGATTGTGTAGAGGCGGTCAAGAAGTGTCACCCTTGCCATGTGTTCACTTGTAAGATGCGCTCGCACCATGATCCTCTTCACCCAATCATTATTGTCCGTCCCTTCATCAAGTGGGGGGTGGACTTCATGGATTGCAACCCAACCTTATCTGGGGGCACCATCATATTATTGTGGTCGTGGATTATTTTACTAAATGGGCTAAGGCCATGTCAACCATTAAATTCGATGGTGACACTGCAACACTTTTCGTATTCAATCAAACTATAACTCGGTTTGGAATCTCGAAGGATATTGTCACTGATCATGGTAGTCACTTCCAAAATGAGACGATGACATAGTTAGCATCCAAACTAGGGTTTAAACATGATCATTCATTACCCTACTATCCCTGGGAAAATGGACAAGTAGAGGTTGTGAATAAATCTCTAAAATCCATTTTGCAAAACTCTGTCAGACAGAGTAAATCTAACTAGCACATGATGCTTTACCCTGCACTATGGGCATACCAAACCACAACAAATACTTCCATTGGTTTCTCACCACTTCAGTTAGTCCACATAGTGGAGTCAATTCTTTCTATTGAATGTGAAATCCCTTCCATTAAGTTGGCAGTCGAGCTCCTACCTAACACGACTGATCTCGAAGAATGCCTCGTACACTTAGAGAAACTCGATGAGTAGTGTTGAGATGTCGCTATAGCTATTGAGGCAAATAAATGACATGTTAAAGTCCAGTACGATAAGTCTGCTTGTCCCCGACAGTACACTGAGGGTGATTTGGTTCTTCTTTATGACCAAGATAAGGAATCGCTAGGGGCAGGAAAATTTAATCCCATGTGGCACGGTCCTTATATCGTGAGATGTGTCCTCGAAAAAGGAGCCTATAAATTAGAATATTATGAAGGGAATGTGTTGGACGAGCACATAAATGGGATCTACCTTAAAAGGTATTATGCTTGAGCCTTTGAGCTCGAGAATGACCTTTGTATACTAGTGTATGTTAGTGTATATATTTTTCTCTTTATTGTTTTGTGTCGACGGCTTGCTTATTGAGTTTTCCCTTGGTTGACAGATGTCAACAGGATCTTATGTGCTCTTAGGATTCACAGATGGCGCCATTCATCATACTTGAACCATGGTTTCCATCGCTTGGGTTATTTATTCACCCGAGGGACAACTTTTGTCTTCAAGAGGCATTTGTCTGGAGTCGTTAACGAATAATGTGGTTGAGTATAACGTCGTTATAGAGCTATTACATGATGCCATTTCACAGGGTGTTCGTTCTTTAGAAGTTCGCCTAGATTCCGAGTTAGTTGTATGTCAATTGAGCGACAGGTATCGGGTAAGAGATCCTACATTACTCTGAAATTTCCTTCAGGTATGACTTTTGGAACGATATTTTGATTTTATTACTTATAATTGTATCCATAGAAATTCTAATCAAGTATCTGATGCACATGCTAATTACATTTTAGATTGACATCTATCACATAACTAAGTAAAGAAAACACACATTCATACATTCATCCATTGTAATATATGCAAGTATAGTCGAAGACCAAAATATTTTTTATATTTCATCCATTAAGTCCAAGAAATATGGTGTCATGGTACAAAATTGGGCTTGTAGCCCTAAAAAATACATATATGACCGATACATCACATAACCATGGCATCTAAGCCTGAGGTCCTAGATGCATGTCATGATAACACACTATGGCGTTCACAAGACACCGGAAGAGTCTCACCCACGCATGAGGTACATCCACCAGCTGCCTTTGCATAGCCTCTGGCAGATCCTCCACCTGGACCATAGGAATCATGTGAGTCAAACAAGATAAGTTGCCATGCACATTTTGGAGGACTCTTTCTACATCCCAACGAACCATATCATATCATCGGCCCCTGCACTGATTCCATGGGTATCCGTCTGGTCATCGTGGACCTACATCTGCATAAAAGAAATAAATGTTAATATATGATACCATACAAAAATATTTTCGTTTTTTTTTTTCATTTATCAAATCAAAAACCACAAATAAATCAAATATAGAAAAATCAAATCCTTACTGATCTCTCCAAAGGTGGATCCTGGCGGTAATGACATGTCATGGTCCCCTCGGTAGTCAATCCCCTCATAGGGATAGTCATCGATGGCAATGATCTGTCGTCACAACCAGTGAAAGAACTCATCGTTGTAGGGGATTGGCACCCTACCACCCCCCAACCGCCACATCACCTCGGTCCATCGTGACATAGCTGGATCAAGTAGACCATGTGGAAGAATTTCTAATCTAGGGCTAAGAGCTGGAACCCTCTCAAAGAAAAGACTACATAAAATGGATGCAAACCCGAAGTTCCTCATCCTCTCAAGTTTGCAGTTTGTCAACTGGTTCTTCATGTTGGCTAGTAGTGAGGTGCACCAATCGTAAACTATGGGTCTCAAACACTCCAAAACATAGAACATAAGTGACCTCGACGCCTGATGCAATGAGGCCAATCTTGATATCTGTGTGAGTACTAAAACAATGATCTTCAAACTCGGGTTCTCAATTTCCCTAATAGGGAGTTGGCTCCCCACTTTCTCTATGTCTGCAATGCAGTACGTGGCGATGTAATCCTCCATAGTCCTCCCACCTCCATCCCCTCGGGTCTTGAGATTTACTATCTCACCTCGATAAGATAACCATGTGATAAAGTAGATATCGTCCACCTCAATTCTCAATGGTTGCCAGATTGAAGGCCTCGATCTTTGGATCCCAGTAGTTTATCAATGTTTGAAGCAGCCTCACTTGAGCCCTCATTCCTTTTATGGCCCAAAATTTACAGAGCCCACACCTTTGCAAAGTTTGTTGGGCCCTCACATCCATTTCTACTGCAACATCAACCTCCTCATGCTTCCTCTCTCTCCATTCAATCAGCATCCTGCAAAGGAAACATCAAATTTTGAGTCAATTTTTATCAAAAAACTTGTTCACGGAGTTGTACACGAGCTACAATTATAACAGTCGTGTATAGGGATTCATATACGTGGGTAGGCTTCGCTTTTCCCATGTACATGGGGTCGTATACATGACCCAATGAACTATAGCTCGCATACACCCTAGTTCCAACTTTACGACCTCTAAAACTCAAAAAATGAGCACTAAATCTAAAAATCAAACCATGAAAATGGAAGAGAACAGGATGAGCACTTACTCGGTCCAGACGGTTTCCAAATTCGTTGATCATAGCTCTTGGAATCGTCGCTGGAAGAACATGGGTAAAATGGTCTCAAAAGCACTATGCGGGTGAAAAACTCAAATGATATGGTAAAATTTCTTATTTTTACTATTTGTAGAAAATTTTCATCCACTTTATATAGTTTTTACCGTATCTTCCCTATTTTTGAGACCATACAGACTAATTGTGTAGTGTAAGGCCTGGTTTAAAGTGGTTTTTTCCAGGGTTTTTATGGATTTTTGGCCTTCTTTGGCCCGTTTGTGCCTTTGACATGTATATACCATCACTGGCATATAGGATAGGTTCTCACACCGCTTTGCATTTTTGTATCATCTTATGACCATGATTCATATGCCCTAGGTACAAACCCATTTTTTAGCGACATGGAACCTTCTCCCTGTCACTAGAAGTGTCGTTATTAAGTGGTAGAGACTTACCAAACATGGGTACCCTAGTTAGAACACTTTTTCCATTTGGTGCCAATGCAAAAGTTACTCTCGGGAGTCCCTTATAATCCCGATATGACTTTGGGTTCGAACCTCATTGCTCTTACTTAATCTCATTCTGACCACTACCTATGGGACTCCCGTCGAGTCTTAGTTAAGCTCTTTTCTGACTCCTAAAAAAATAAAAATATTGTTGAGTGAACTTGTCTCTTTCACACTCGTTAAATGGCTTTGAAAGGACATCTATTTTGGTATAAGTTTAACCCTTTTCCGGACCAAATAGACTACTTACAAAAAATGAATACTCTAGTCACCATTGGCTAGAAGAGTTCTCTTGGATATTGTTTTATACTTTTTTGGGCCCAAGGGACTAAAGTTACAAAAAAGGACACTTTTTGAGTTAGGTTGTAATTGCATCCCATTATCCTTCTTTTATTGTTGAGCCTAATGTCGACTCCCATTTTCTCGTTATAAGCCTCTTTCCCCAACATTTCTCAGCATTAACCAAGCAATGCCTTCCATATATCCTTTTCATCTTAACACCCTTTACCCGAAGAGAAAACATTCCCCCGAGTGTCCATGTTCTGCATGTGTTCCCTTGCATTGAGCATAGTGTTGGGTATATGTTATATTTTTGCATGTGTGTGTGTGGGCCCATCAGGTTCAACAACTGTGTTTGACGATCCCTCTATTAGTGCTCTCTGTATCGTGTGTGCCAGGCACTTCCCAGGGGGGCCAAGTATGGCCCCCCCTGGTTACGCACCCCGAAATTTTTTTTGGGGCAGTTTTTGCTATTTTTAGCGGATTTTGCTAACGATTTTCTAAATTAATCTCGGATTAAGGGATTAGTGTTTTGGTATCTACAGAATACCTAAAAACATTGTATATATTGTATGGTGAATGGTGAAATTCGATATAATGAAAATAAGAAAGGTTTTCTCGGTTGAGGGTTTCCGGTATAAATCTCTGTGTACTATGTGAATGAGCCATTGATTAATTTATGTTTTGCTTAAGAATCTATATGCATTTCTTTACTTCACAGGTTTAAAACTTACACATAGGTATGTTCCACTACTTGGAACTGGTTTTTTACTCATGAGACTCATTTCCTCTCTTGTATCATAACATTTCTTTTACTATGAAAAAACAAAAAATATGGGTGGGAAAAGAATATTATCTCCTATTGACAGTAGTCATGTCGCTTTGAACAGAGCACAAATTCTTGAGTCCATTCATCCAAGGTTTGGGTTTAGCATGGCCTTAGAAAGCTGAACTCGTTACTTAGAGTTTACTCCTTAGACTGGTTACTCTTTCAGTCCCTATGGAGAGTTTGTGATGCCTCCTGCATCATAAACTTTGATCAATGTTAAGTCTATGCTACCTGGGTCATCCATCCATCTCGTGCTCTTGTTCAAAGGAAGTCTAAGCCTTTGTCGACCATTCCTCAAATTTCTTGACTTTGCATGTCGGTCCTCCCCTTATAAGTGAATCTAAGAATCACATGAAGTTGTTGTCCTACCTTGCACCCTGGGCCTACTTTCATCATTGGTAGGTGACCTTGAACCTAACAGATGGAATCTCTCCATTGGTCGCTGACTAGGGGGTTTCCCTTCTATTCGATGGAAATAAATCTATTCACACATTGGGATTCGTGCAGTGTCTTGGATTCCATTAGATCCCGTTGGTGGTTTCCTCGCCTCTGTTGACAACTTTCATTATTGGATGTTAGTCAAAGGGTTTCTCTTGTGTACTACTTGCATTTGGTGCACACAAGAGACACACATGGTCGTTGGTTCATGAACATCCTATTTGTCTGAGTTCTTCCTAATCATCAAGCTATTGCTTTGTACCTTGCATTGGATGATGAGAGATGCCTTAATGCTCTCCTTTTAGTAGGTCTCATTCCATCGACTTTAACTCATCTATTCTGGAATCGAGATCTAGAGTCATAAGTGTACCTAGAGGCTTGCAATCATTAGTGGTAGGTTCTCTCACCATCGACAATTGGGAATACATCAATGTCTCATGATCAATGGATTCTTCAAGTGTTCGACCTCAACACCTTTATTCACACTTGTTGAATGTACTCAGTGCCTTGACACCTACTTTTATTATCGGTGGGTTCTCTCGCGTTTCTTAACGATATACCTCAATGATCGATAATCAAACGAAGCCTCATTGTGTTTGACTTCAACTCCTTTATTCACATGATGTAGACTTGCACCTTCGATAGATAATGCATAAGGATTTCAATTCATAGTAGCAAGATCCCATATATGTTGATGTCTTTTATCGGACCAATACCTATATGACTTTAGTGATCATGGAATATCATATTGTACTCTATTTATACATATATCTTCAGTTTATTTTGAGACTGGACTCCATTGTGTCTTGTTCATGACTATGACAACCTACGACATATGTCCACTTTGTATTGCCTATTCATGTCCATGACCAACTATCTGCTATATATCCACATGGATCTGCAGTGTAATCAAGATTGGAATCCATGTGTACAGAGTCAATATGAATTGTAATATTCTCACAGGCAACTAGTTCTTCCAGCTGGGTCCTCACTACTCCACTTCTGGGCATTATAATGTATTTTGGCCATCGCGATCGTTCCTCTGACCTCACACATTAGGGGGCATCTGTTATAAAAAAAAATTCCACACTCCATGCATCTTGCTTTGATGGCCTTCCCTTTTTTTTCTGCAGACTCAAATCCCCCATTTTGCTCATTCCAGAGCCAAAAATCCAAAATTTTGTATATATACGCAAGCCATAGTTATACAACTCGTGTATACGCAATTTGCTCCATTATAGCCCATGTACATCAAGTTTGGTGCTCAAAAATTAAAAAATATGTCGGGTTTCCATGCCAAGTCATGAGATCCATGATCCTTGACCTTCCATATACTGGAAACGCTCTAACTTGACCCTTCAAGTCCATTTGAAGGCTATAAATTGAGCTATATACAAGCCTTGAGAATCATCATCATTGAGAGCAAAGACACTCTGGAGAAATTTCACTTCATATTGAGTTTGCATCCCTTTTTCCTTGAAAGTCTGAACTTTTTTTGTGTTCAACCCGCAAGCTCTTCCTATCTTGAGACATAGAAACTCAATTACTTAGACTACTTGTGAGCTTGCCTTTGTGGAGGGTTGAAGTGGTGAAGGCCCATATGGAGGGACTTAGTTTCTCGGTTCCGATATGTGCCGTTACAGAAGTTTGTCACCTATGTACTTCTGTTGATTACATTAATAGGAATACTCTTTTCTCATCCAATTATATGTTGCAAATATTTGTATTACTTTCCATGGGCATATTTTTTATACATGTTAATGGATTATGCTAGTTTATATGCTAATGTTTTATACAATTTCCATATGCTTGTGTATCTTGGTTGTTAAGAACAAGTTGTAGGTATCAAGCGTTGGATCGTGAGCTCAATCACGGTCTTCTTCGGACGTCCAGACGAGGTAGGATTCTAGCCATCCTTTGTTAGCATTTCCTTTTATCTAGCATACTTGAGACCATAGTTGATTTCTAGGTTTCTTTCCGTCTGTTGTGGTTTACGCCTAGCCATAGAGAGATTTTCCTCGTAATAAATGGGTGATAGGAGAGGGTGGGATCATTCTTGATCCCGAGGGAAAACATGAATTGATTTATGCGTGGGGCTTAGGGACAACCACAAATAATTAGGCATAGGAATATGCTCTTCTTTAGGGGTTGTTATTGCTAAATCCAGATAGAGTGAGGATGTTGATCGTCATTGGCGATTCAAGCATAATTATCAACCTTTTGAAATCTAAAAAGACTCCCTCTAATAGCAAGTTAGCATCACTCATAGTGATAATTCAAAATGAGACCTTTCATTTCCAAGAGCTTACCTCTTCTAGGTTATGAGGGTTCTCAACCAACAAGCTGAAATCCTTGCAAATGAAGTCATAAAACTGAGTGAAGGGATATTGAAAAAAAGGGGGGGGGGGTTTATACTCATCCCATCCCCTAATTTTATTTACAATTTATTAAACATGAAGGTACATTACGAATTCACCAACCGACACATGTTAATGCAATCAAGTCATCAGGTGATATTGAGCGGGTAATGGGAAATGAAGGGCATCACTACTATGCCATCCCTGCACATTCTAACCATAACTCATGAACAACATTTTGAAACTCGCCGTGGGATACCTTCAAACTCATGTGGGCTAGTGGATCAATATGCATGTGGTTTGTTCGGTGATAGTTCATGGTGGTGGTCAGCCCTGGTTCAACTCATCTTCTGGGTAAGAATCCCTTATCGTCTCTTATTAATGCTTTGGAGTCTTTGTTCAATGTGCTGGGATTTGATGGTTTCGTTTTGGTGCTTTGATATATAAATTTGTTTTGGTTCTTGGTACCGATGTTGGGTGTCTAGGGCCTTGGAATCCTTTTATATTGTCTTTGCTTGGAGGTTTTGTTTTTGTTAGGGCTTTATATTTTGCAGGCTGGTCGCCCTTATCTACCTCACCCTACCTCCTCTGGTGCAATCCTCTCCCTGGGTTGGTAATTCTCTTGGGTTTGCAACATTTGTTTCTAGGGAATTTTAGGGCTGGTCTATGGGAATCTCTTTAACCTCTTCTCATTGTGCAACACACAAAGATCCTAAATATGGCCTATAGAGAAGTCCAAGAAAAATACAGAGTGCTTCACAAACACGAGGAATTTATAAATAATAATAGAACATCAATTCTCTTAGTGGCTACCGAGGTTCATGAGAATAAACATTAGTGTATATCCCATAATGCTTTGGTCATGGTCATTCTTGTTCAATAGAAGAGGCAAATTCAAGTTTTGGAAGTTAAATGTTCCATGCTAAGGAACATGAATTGTAATCTTAGTAAAGGCTCACACTCAACTGCCTCTAATTTCAAAATATCAATAAATTTAGCCCTGAAAGATCTCAAGGAAGAAGAAACTGTGCATCAAATGATGGAGGATATGGACCCATGCATGTAGGAATCCCATCCTACCAACATTGAACAAGATGAAGACAATAATAAACACATTTTTCATTAGCTTTTATGTTATGTGATACACTACTTATCCTAGGAGTCTTTTTTAGAGTATATATCAATAACAACTTTTTGGAATATCCAACAAAGTATGACTTGGAATTCTTTGTTTCTGACATACATTGTTTTCTTGTATCATTGGTTTTATTTCAAGACAACCCTTTTTTTGTACTATCTTGTTGTTCAACTTAGTTGCAACTTTTTTATAATACATAATTTATGAGTTTCTGTTAAAAAGGATTACGATTCTTGGCACACACTTCTCTTGAATTTGTGAGCAGATTGGTCAATATTGTGATTGCACCGAGGCACTACAACTAAGACTAAGATGGTTCTGATTTGTCAATCACAATTGGTTGACAATTGACTATAAACAACAACTCAACCAAGTAGAAGCTTGTTGTGATTTAAGTGGAAGTGGTTTTATAATTAATGAAGACATTGATAGGATGTCAAAGTGAACTAAAACCAAATTTTAGAGTGCAATAATGTCACTTTTGCATATTATTATAATAACAATAATCTATTTTTAAGGTCATGGCCAAGCCACACCAAATTGGTGTATGAGACCTCCTTGTTTGTGGGACAAGGGACCCTCCTCCGCCCAACAATTTGACTGGTAAAGTCTACGGAGGTATACATACCCTACCCCCTCTGGATTTGAACTTGTGACCTCTTAAGAGGAAACACATGTTCTTAACCATTAGGCCCACTCAGGTTGTATATTAAGTGATATATATGCGTTCATTAAAAAGAACGGGGAATTAACAAATAGACTACCCTAAATAGATAATAAATTAGAACATAAGGAATTAGTTACACTGCACATATATTTTGAGTATGAAGAGTAAGCTAAAAAGAGTGATGTGATAAAATGTGATGTACAATAATCATATTGGTTTCAAGCTACAAGAATCATTTAGTAAAAACACAATGTGCAAAATTGTGGAACCTCTATAATCTATAGATCCATTTACAAATGGAATGCATAGACATTTATATAATCAAAAGGACAAAGTTGAGATTAATGAGGTAACTACACAGTTATCTTGAATGATACCAGACTCCATAATTCTTGGAAATTAATTAACTGTTACTAACTTGATCACTAAAGTTGGCATACAACAATTGGTCAAGTTTGATCTCTTGAAATGGTAGGTGTACCATTTTCCTTAATCACAAGACGGTAGCAAATTTAGAGTTGAGTTAATGCAAGTGATTGCCTTTTAAAACTTTAGAGACACCATGTAAGTTAGACATTGATGGGAGATTAATGACAATGTAGATTAGGCATGGCTCATGTGTCTATTAACAGGGATAATCACAACACGAGGCAAAAGTTGGTCATGTGCAAAGAAATAAGACAGAACCCAATGGACACATACTTTCTTTCACATTAAGCAACCAAAAAAACATATCACAAACTTAAAAAAATAAAAAAAGGAAATAAGCCACAAATTTAAAAAAAAAAAATGAACACACAAAAATTCATACAAACTCAAAAAACGACTCCAAAAATAAAACAAATAATTCATGATTTATCTTGCTGAAGTCCCTATACCGATATTTTCTACAGGTCGAATGGGTTAAGAAGGGGTTACGGTCAATGAAAATTTAGGTAGGCCCTGTGAAAGAAGGTTTGCTTCTAACCTCCTCCACTTGCCAAAATGACAGTGTAACTTTTCCGAGTGCCCACAGATCTTTTAAATATAAATGGGTTTTTCTCTATATCTCTCTTAATTTTAATATAAATCGGTTTTTCTCTACAGCTCTCTCAATTTTATGATTGCTTGCATATGGCGCATCGCATACGTTGACTTTACTGTCTGAATTCGGCCTATCTATCCCTTCAATATCAGGCTACTGCAATTCGACTGAATTTGTGGTACGATCAAATCTTCGAATCTATGTTTTTTTTTAAGTTTTCCCTTTGTTGATTTTGTGAATGGTCTTAATTACACGGCCATCGAAATCAATTGCCTCATACAATTATATTTACATTAAATTAACAGCAGGTGTAGAAATCCCATAAGCCATTGCAGACAGCGAGATTAGCCTGTAACAATCAGAGCTCTACAAATCGTTCGATCAATTCATTTGCTTTCCGCAACATTCAGGTTTATAATTGACACTTTTATCGCAATTCTTATGTATTGAATTTCTATTAAATTGAAAGTCAGGCTTCGGGTGGATTATTCATATGGGTATGTTAATTGGGGTATATTCAGATGGGTATGTTAATTGGGGTTCAGTGATTCTGTATTGGCTGGCTGACTGCGATATTCATTATGACATTAGTGAAAGTGGGAATTCGCCCTTGATATTGAACTTAAAATTGTAAATTGGTCTTACTTGTGATGCAATGGACATTGCTCTATGTTTTATTTGTTTCTGAATTCTATCTATGCTTGATTTTGCCAAGTGCTTGTCTACATACTGTGTACACCTACCTTGCCTGGATAATCTTCCATTTCTTTTTGTCAAGCCATTCGAGAAAGGCCTGTTACCTCACAATAGAGACTTTGTCTTCTCCTTGTTTACCCAAGATTTCCTCAACAGAATCTTGTGTGAGCACATAATTATCAGCAAAATGAACATTGAGTAGCTGTTCAACTCCAGGAAGAAAAATACCTTTTATCTGTCTTTGCATATGAACAGCTTCAAGGAGGTACCCGAGTGTGTATACTAGATCCCATACCGATAGGGAGTTTAAGGGCACCCTTGCCCGTTGGAAGGGGATGGCCTCGGAGAAGGCTCTTAACACAGATCCTGTTTGACGACTTGAGAAAAGGGTCCTAACACCCCGCATTGAGAAGCTTCGAAGCCTAGCCGATTCAACATATCTAGAATAAATCACATTCAATTCTATCATAGGCTATGTCAAAAACTGTCTCGAGGAAGAACACTTTTTGCGTAGTTTCCCCTGCCCACCCAATACTTTCTCATGTCATTATGAGATTGTCCAGTATAAAACAACCCCGAATAAAAGGTGTTTGTTCATCAACAATTCTTGTAGCCGTGGTTTTGATCATGTTGGCTAAGATTTTGGCTAGTACTTTGCAGGAGACATTAAGCAAGGTGATGGTCTCCATCCCACCTCTGTGTTAGTCATATTTATTATTTTGTATAAAGTTGATCAGTCCTATGTTAAGTTGTTCTCCCATATGTTTTATTTCAAGAGCTTCTTGGTACATCCTTAAATAATTATCACCAATCATAGGCCATAAGGACAAATAAAATTACAAGGCAGTCCATCCATCCTTGGAGATTTTCCCTTGGCCATACCATGCGGGGCCTTGAGCAATTCATCCTTATCTAAGGGGCAAGACAAGAAAGACCGTTCATACTTGGGAAATTTACTTGGCAGAATGCCCTAGATGAGCTTCTTGGCCTCATTTCTAATAGCATACAAACAATTGAGGTGAACATCCGATGTAAGTGAGTCTAAAAGATTTCCCTTATTTTTCTCCATCTTTCGTTCACAGTCGTGTTGTTCCTCAAGGACCAAAATCCATTTAAATGCTTGTTTTCCATTCTAATATGGGGTATACATTGTTGTGGCGTCATTGCCCTCTTTGTCTGATTTAATCTGTGCTTGGATTGTAGCCCCTTTAGCTATGCATTCTTCATAAACTGAAATGTTACTCCAATTACCAACTTGGCTTTGCTTTTCAAGATTAAAAAATCCTGCTCCAGATCTTCTCTAGCTTGACTCGGCTGTGTTCGAAGACAATACTCCTTTGCTTGCCAACTTCAAGCAATCATGTGACTTCAACCTTGAATCTGTCCGTTGGATTGCAACTTCCCACCAAAAGAAAGCAAGGTGATGGGTTTCCAACCCACTGTTGTGTCCTTTTTTGTCCCATTTGGCATAAGTGTGAGAAACGCTGTGTAAATTTGTTCTCCCTTATGTTTTGATTCAAGAGCTTTTTGGCACATAAATAATCATCACCAACCACAAACCATAAAGACAAATAAAAGTCACAAGACAACCTATCCAGACCTGGAGATTTGCCCTCGTCCATGTCCTGGAGGCCCTTGAACAAGTCATCCTTATTTAAGGTGTGTCAATAACGACTGTTCATACCAGGTAATTTTAGCTGGCACAACACACCAGATGAGTTCCCTGGCTTCATTTCTAGTAGCATCACAACCAATTGAAGTGAAGATCCGATGTAAGTGAGTCTAAACGTTTTCCCTGATTTCTACCCCATCTTTCGTTTGCACTCTATTGTTATCCGTAAAGGCCAAAGTCCATTTAGAAGCTTCTATTCGCTTCAAATATGGTAAATAAATTGTGGTAGGCTGGTAGCATCATTGCCCTCTCTGTCCAATGATTTTGTGCTCTAATTCTAGCCCCTTTAGCTTTTTATTGTTCCTAAACTTGAGTTGTTGCTCCAGATTACCAACTTGGCTTTGCTTTCCAAGATTGAAAAGATTCTGCTCCAGATATTTTCTAGCTTGACTTAGCTGTGTTCTAAGACAATGCTCCCCTGCATGCTGATAATGAGCAATCATGTGACCTTGACCCAAAGAAACTTTGTTGTCCTTTGTATTGCAGCTTCCCACCAAAGGATCCAATTGAAATCATGCTTGTGGGCAAGGAACAAGATCCCAAATGCTGGAGATAGCTTTTACACAATTTGGAGATTCGAGAAGGGAAACATTCAACTTGTATTGCAGAGAAGAACTCAAACTAGGGTGATTAAGCTTCGCTCCATTCTGGGGAGTCGAAAAGGTTAAGTGGCTGTTGGATAGCCACGACATTTGGCTCTGAATGATTTTCTAATTCAATCTTTTTCTTTCTTTCTCTCCTTCCCTGGATGAGTCCATTTAGCCTATGTCACAGGGTTTGCCGAACCTGAACCTTGAGGTTCGAAGTTCGGCGAACCTCAAAACAACGTTTAGGTTCGGATGAGGTTCGATTCAAGTTCGCTCTGTTCAATTCAACCAATGAAATGTGCCCTCGAACCTACATACAACCATCAAATGTGCAGTCGAACGTCGAGGTATCTCTCCGGGGTCCCACAAGCTACAACTAATGGCACACATAGCTATTATATATATATTTTTTAAATGTATATAGTCGAACCTGAAGTCGAACCTCATCCAAAAATTCGAACCCGAATCGAACCTAATCCTTGTCGAACCCGAACTCGAACCCGAACCATGTGACATAGCATTTAGCTACATTATATGCCTCTATCTTGGAGCCCAAACAATATTGATTTACTCTAGTATCATCCAGGGTGAAGGCTGCTGAACTGAAACTATACTCTCAAGCGTGAGATGCTTGTATCTTGAAGTAGATATCTCATTTGGCTGTTCAAGATCACATACATTTTGTTTTCAAGATTATTGGCAGCTTGAATGTTATTGTTTCCCAACCATCTTTCAAATCCCATGTGGCATGATAGCAAACATGCTTCAACTGGACAATTTAAATTCTTACAAGTTTAACAAGCCTAGTGAAAGAAATCTACCTTTACCACTTGGACTATGCCTTTGGTGTACTCTGTAGATGACCTATATCAGTTTCTCTAACATTCAGGGTCCTTCAGAAACTTAACATAAGAATACTTTCCCTCATATAAGTGATTCTGATTTTATGTCCTAGCAATGTGTGGTAATATGTAATCTGCCTGTTCTTGCTAATCCCCAATTGTTTGGAGGATCGATTCTTCTAGCTTTGAGGAGGTTCATTATGGTTGATGTGTAAGTTGTATGTCCATTTACAGGATTGCAGAGAAGACAGGATTGTCCTAAAAGTCAAGGGCCTTTATCTGCTTGTATTGTTTAATATCTCAAACAAAACAAAATTTCCCCCTTTCTGCCTGTGAGAAATTGGGAAATATTAAGTTGCATGAGCCTTTTATTGTTTGTGAATTGCATGCCAAAGTGTTTGCTTATTTCTATTGATGTATCTGTCCATCTAATCAATCTAATTAGTAACTAGATCTTAATTTGTTGACATGCCTTGTAGTCTTCTAATATTTCATTCCCTTGTTTTTGATGATGTCAAAGTTGGTACGCAAAGCGCATGTTTCCACCTCACATACGCCGGAAGCATGAGGAGAAGGATCTATCATGGAGATGTCGGTGGCAAGGCATATGAGTACCTTGAATCAACAGGCCTTGATGGATTAAATGAGCCCCTTCTCAATAGTGATAAATATGGAAGCTCTGAAAGGTTATTGGATGTAAGTGCATGTCACGCAGTTGACACTATCAAGTAGGTTATTTTTGAGAATTGCAGTGACGAGTTCAACATGTTTATTCATAAGGGAGCCTCATTCAAAACAGTGATTTTAATTGAGAAATTATACAAGGATAAACAATGGTTAGACTTGCACCAGTGTATAGGTATGGCTTTTTGTAATGCATTGATTTTCAAGTTGCAGGATCATGGCGGCGAAGATGATTGGAGAGAAAAGAGGAGAAATGAAGAGTTAGCTTGGACAAACATTTTCTCTCGATTGATAGCTCAGTGGGCTCAGTGGTTTGGTAAGTTCTTTTATCTCTCTGTTCTATGATTAAAAAGGTTTTGAATAGATGATGCCAGCTCAGATCAAAGTGTGTTTTAAGTCTGCTCTTATTTAACCATAGCAAAGTCTACTATTTGACGTTTACATTGTCTTAGATTCTTAGTTTCCCAAGACATGGTAGGGAGAAGGATTTGTATCTAATGATCTCCCTCCCCAATCCAAACTTTTTCCATCAACAAAAAAGCAAAAAACAAATATTAATTTTGTAGTGGACTTCTTGTCACAATTCTTTATAACCGGTGATTGTACTTGCAAGGATTTCCTTCCCACAATATGACGTCTTTTTTAAAAATGAAAAATGATGTCTGAGCCTTTGATTAGAAATATAACTACTCTAAAGAGGTTTTTTGGTTCATTTTTTATGTCTCTTTCTCCTATTTCATATTGCACTTAGCTCTCTGCTTTTGTTTCATAATAATTTTGTAATTACCTTTGATTACCTGGGTTGAGCTCTTTGTCAAGGTCTAAACATCTTGAGAAAGTTAAATGGAGAAATAAAATGCATATATTATCCCTTGAAGGTGTATTCATTTCAAGAGTAGAAAACTTCGGAGGGAACTCTTTTACACATTAATTTAATTGAGAGGAAACTTCAATGCAGAAAAGGGTTATTTAGTTAATTAGACACATATCAGTGGAGATATTGATAGCTCCTTTTCGAATCCCTGTTTTGGCAATGTTATGATCCTTAACCCTTAAATTGAATCACAAACAAGATATTTAGCAATGCTCACACTTTATTCAATATCAAAATCCCTAAGGTAGGGCAACACCGTACAATGATCCTTTTATGGAAGGAATCCACTCTTGTTCACTTGCCTCTTAATTTAGGGTAACCTCTCAATGAGCTAAGCACCAAGTACAATATACTCTACATATGATTCACAAGGAGGACTCCAGCTCTATTTATAGCTAGCTACAAAACCCTAATGCTAACTACCTAGTGGGCGTTCTTTAATGAGGTCCATTACATTTATTTAATACTAACTACCTAGTGTGCCTTATTTAATAATAACCAACATAATGGACCTAGTTCACTTTACATTGAATGGCCACCATTACTACACTTACTCTAGTGGGCCCTGTTACCACTCAAACTCTCGCTAAAGGGAAAGTCCTACCCCGAGTAGGAGACCCCAGGGGAAACTGCTAGGCAAGCCACCCACTGTCACCTCGGTGGCCTTCCCCCTTCACTTTAAAGCGAAGAAAGAAGGTTCCTAAGCTATGGAGGGTGTTCCTAAGGGCCAAACTAAGTCTAATCCTTGGGTGAGGAAGGGGAGTTTCAAGACTTGGTTTGACTAAAGCGCTGGCAAGTTGACACTACCCACTCTCGAGGGAAAGAGGAAAATTTAAGCGTGTGCGAACAGTACGTCAATTTACCAGTTATGAATAAGCTTGAAAATGTATTTTACATAGATAAAATGCTCATTCAAAGTGATGCTTGGAAAATAGAAATGAGTCTTGCTCAATAAACCATTCATAAGTGTTCAATTTGCACCATGAAACTCGAAACATTATATCATTGACACATGTATCCAATGGCTAGATAGATCATAAGTTATGTTTGCAAAGGAAAAGGCATGGATCATTCATTCACCACTATAAGCAAATCATGAGAGACTGTATAGCGTAGGTGCAACTCTGTTTAGGATAGCAGAAATTGCATCAAAGTTATACCCAAAGAAATATATTCTCAATACTTAAAACGTTAATAGAATGCACTTGTCAAACATAAATATGTGCGTACTTTAGAGCAGTTATAACCAACGAGGACAATGATCATTCAACAACGTTCAAAGCGCATGACAGCATAATGATTCTATTCAATGTGAGCTGGTTTATGCTGTTCATCAGTGACCCTTAGGGCGTATCCATCAACAGAGATCGTTCAAAACAGCGAGGTCATTAAGCAAGTTTGTTCCATTATCATGAGAATGTAAAGCTAGTGAACATCATGTCATCCAGCAGAGACCACAGAAATGTGTCTAGCTCAATAAACCATTCACAGGTGTTCAATTTGCACCATGAAACTCAAAACATTATATCAATGACACATGTATCCAATGGCTAGATAGATCATAAGCTATGTTTGCAAATGGAAAGGCATGGATCATTCATTCACCACCATAAGCAAATCATGAGAGACTGTATAGTGTAGGTGCAACTCTGTTTTAGGATAGCAGAAATTGTATCAAAGTTATACCCAAAGAAAGATATTCTCAATACTTAGAATGTTAATAGAGTGCACTTGTCAAACATAAATATGTGCGTACTTTAGAGCAGTTATAACCAATGAGGGCAATGGTTATTCAACAACATTCAAAGCACATGACAGCAGAATGATTCTATTCAATGTGAGCTGGTTTATGCTGTTCAACAGTGACCCTTAGTGTGTATCCATCATCAGAGATCGTTTAAAACAGTGAGCTCATTAAGAAAGTTTGTTCCACTCTCATTAGAATGTAAAGGCAGCGAACATCATGTCATCCAACAGAGACCACTGAAATGTGTGCTCAAAAAGTGAAAATTATGTGCCAACAATGCTCAGAAAACCACCAAAATGTGAGGTTTTAAACCATACTTGTCATCATATTTGTGAGCCAGATTAAACGTTTCTCATCATGCAACAATTATAGTGGATAGTATGGTGAAAATATGCCAACAGAAAAGTGATCCTAGCACATTACCACAGGTTCATTATTACGTGAAAAAGCAGATTCATTATGGTGGAATTATGTCACTCCAGACAGTGATCAAGTCCGGGCCTTAATGATTCTCAATTTAGGTGTATTCTCACTGTATATTCAGGGGAGATTGTGAACCATATTCAGAACATAATACCACTATAGTTAGAACTGAGTGTGTTAACCAGAGATACCACAGAGACAAGTTTAAGTGACAACAAGGTTATTCAATGTTATACTTCTCGTGGTATCCACCATATATAGTAAGTGGATTATCCAAGCAATGCAAGCGGAAAACGACCAACGTTACCAGCATTCAAACACATTCATTTCATCACAAAACATAAATAATGAAGTAGCTCAGTTATAATACTGTGTGAACTGTATCATGCCAACATTTAAGTATGATTAGGTGTGCTTGAGAAACTAAATGTGTGTGTTTATTTCAGATCTAAAATATACCATACTACTGCAGAAAATTCGGCCAACAAACCCTCAAAGAGGTTTCCAAAATAGGGTAGGTTGTTGGGTTATTACTTGCATCAATTTGCTTTAAGAGGGTTTCAACTTTCAAGACTATGAATGAGCCAAAACGCTGCAAGAAAATTGTATGCAGAATGCTAAACCCTTGTCACAAATGTCAACTGACTAGAGAGCAGAATTACCAGATATCATGTGCAATCACGCTTGAGTGTTTGAAGAGCCCACCAGATGGATGCTGAGACCCCATCAAGGGGCAGAGACAGGACAGAGTTTGATCAGGGGATTTGCACCTGAGAGGAAGAGGACATTCCACCAGAGACACTCCGACAGGACTAGACCTAAGGAGAATGACCCCTTTTCAGTGGAACGCTAGCCTTGGAAGGCTTAGGACGTCCCCATCTTCACCATGACATCATCGAGCTTCATGGACACTTTGGAGGCAGACTAGGCAACAGTGGCACGTGTAGCATGTTGGAGAGGCCCCTGGAGGGGCTGACGTTTTGCTTCTAGATGCTGCATTGGCCCTAGAAAGGGCTAACGTCTCCCTCAGAGGGGATCGACGTCTCACCTTTTGCTTGATTAGGGTTTTACTTAGCATTTAATGTAAAACAGTATTATTTTTGGTATTATGGCCTTGTCGGCCTTTTTATGACCTAAAAAGTAAATTAAGTCATTAATACACTATATATTGAGGGTTTTCACTCATTTTTATCATCAATCTTTCACTCACTCATAGTGAGGTCTGAAATTTGTGCCCTATTTGGGTTATTGGTTGATTTGAGGAAGGCGCACTTGTTGAAGGAAGAGATTTTTGGCATTCTATGGTGTTTTTCTTGAAGGAAGGTGTTACAACTAGGGTTTGCATGATTATTTCTTGATGAATTGTAAGTACTTTTTTGCAAAACTTCTTGATTGAATAGTTGTAATCTTATTTCTTACATGTATTTATAATTTGCTGAATAAAACCCCTAGGTGACAAGCACACAAGTAGGTCCTTGTCTCATGTCCCCTGATAGAAAAACTTTTAGCCATTGAAGAAGAAGAAGAGAGCCTAGCCATAGCTACACCTTTTTTTTCTTCTCCTTAGCTAGCTGTACCTTTTTGACTTCAAGAGGAAGAGGACGTCCCAAGCCTAGGTTATCTACACCTAGGGCCGTTTTCTTTTAGGGTTTGATGAAAGAGCCTTGCCTTAGCAACACTCTCCCTCTTTAAACCCTCTTGTCTTGATTTTGTGTTTCATTTGAGCTAGTTGTCTGCCGAGAAGGATGAGAGAGCACGAGGCCTTGCTTTAGCAATACCGGAGTGAGCCTCTCTCCCCTAGGGTTATGATTTTGAAGCCCTGCTTTAGCAGCACTCCAAAACTTATCCCTCTAGTCCTTTAAGTCTCATCCCCTTCAACTCTTGCGTCCTTCATAATTGACTCCATCTAACCCTAAGGCACTGATCTCAAGCCTCAAACGTTGAAGTAGAATTGGATCCAAACACTCTCAAACCTTTTGAAATTGAAACCCTAACTACACTAACCCTTGCCTAGACTAACTTACTAACCCTAAGTTGCTGACGTCATCATTGAATATTCCATCTTTATTGCAGCAACGTTTTGTCTTTTAAGTAATTGAATGGTTGTTGAAGGCATTAATTGAGTTAAGAAGTGATTTGTTATATTGAATGCTGTATCATTCTAGTATTTATTGGTGAAGTGACATTACTGCTATTGCTATTTTGTAAACATTGACTTCTTCAACATTTACTTTTAAAATTGCTCATATTGAATATCAGATAATCTTTAACATATATGAAGTACTAACCAAGATTGCACGTATCAGTTTCCTTGTTGTATTGTCTCAAGCAGGTGCTTTTCTTTTCTTTGGTTATACTTTATTATTGGCTATTTAGCCGAAACTATCTGATTGGCGGTGATCTGTGAAAGGGGGAACTTGTCCTTGTCCTATTATCCTTTGCCCTTTCAAAACCCCAGGTCATCGGGGATGTCTCCCCTGGGCCTAGTCTCCCTAAAGAGAAAGAACCTACCCATCGAGGTGACATTGGGTGGGATAGGTTCCTGTTACGCCGGTTTGGCCTTCTACCTTATAGCCTTTACTCCTAGCTACAAACTGTGCGATAACAAACCCTACAGTTGCACAAGCACAACCAGGGGTTAACATGAGCTCAATGGATTGTTAAGATCCATAAAAGAGAGAGGATCAAATGGAAACACCAACAAACCCTAAAACCTGCAATAAATGGAGAAAAATAACAGCACTAGGGCAACACAATCCTTTGAAAATATGTCCTAGCACAATTGCATTGGAGAGAGAAACCTTTAATAATAGCCAATATTACCCTAAAACAACAGCTCTAGTGCTGATCGTAGGTGTACTACATAGAGAATCACCAAGCACAAGAGATAAATTAAACTATGAAGAATAGAGAATGCCAAAATATGCAGATGCCCTTAACCAAAAATCACTTTGATAAAGAATGATGCCCATAGGCTAAAGAATGATCAAGATAGATCATGAAATGATGATTTTACAAATGAGAATTGAGTGTATATATACACAACTGAAGAGGTAGGGTGCCCTCCTAAGAGGGGTTATGGGCCCACATAATAAGTTGACCAAGTCAACCTTAACCAAAACCTAGTATTACAATAAAATATTACATTAATGCCTAACCAAATGATTGATGGTACAATATGAGCTAGCCATAGCCAAATGTGAGGATTACACCATTCTCAACACCCCTTGATAATTTGAACAAAGGGCTATGGAGAGAAATAATGAAATACAAATGATAGTGGGTTTATGGATACCCGGTCGAATACAGGGTTGGTCATGGCCGAAATACAGTGAGTATGGGTTTATGGATACCCAACTCAATACAGAGTAGAGTGGTTTTATGGATACCTCACTCAATATAGGTTGGATGTGGCCAAGATACAAAGGTTAGTGGTGTTAGAATATAATGGATGTGTTCGTTTAACCATAGACAATATCACTATTGTCACCCAACCATAGGATGAAGCCACCCTCGAGCACCTTAACCTTGACAGAGAATCATTCCGAAAGCAAACCCTAGGCTAGATAGCCAAACAAGATAGCGCACCTCTCTCTCCAAGGATAGCGCACCAAACAAGAGCTGATCAGAGAGTCCAAAGTTACTCCAAACCATAACCAAGAGATAGTCCAAGCCAAAACTAAAATTTGCTAGCTGCAGCAGCTGCAACGACAACTCTCCTCCAGACTTGCGCACAAACTGGGCAACTGCAGTGTGCACAAGTGCTGCTTCTGCAGTTCTGAGAATGCCTGCCAGAATGAAGATTGGCCTCCTGTATTTATACTAAAATTGGCAAACTGCTTGGGCTGACTTCTCATTCTGGGTGCCTATTTACTTAGTATATGATATTTCCTTTAGCCGACTTCTTCTCTTGGAGGCTAATAACCTAATACAAATTATCCTCTTGAGCCGACTTGTCTTCTAGGGTTATTAGCCAACTAATTAGGGTTTCTTCTTGCTTCCCGGAATATTCTATTCTCGTTAGGTTTACACATGGAGGTAAATACCTATCGCAACTACCATAATATCAACACTCCCTCCTAGCTAGGGAGGTATTGAAGGTAATGGTCTTGAGCACAAACATACCATTCACCTGGTAGCATCAACATAGTCGTCTAGACTATCTCATGATTAGATCATGAGCACCATCATCACTATCAGTGTCATTAGCTGCATCATCTCTCGGAACCATACTCCATCTGAGTAATCAGACATGATGCTCACTCCACAGAGTGACACAAGAGCCATTCTTCTAATCTAGAAGAATAAATGTTCTGAACCATTTTCTGTCTGGGAAATCTCTGTCCATTAATCATCCATCTAGCTGATAATTATTTCCAACAATGTTGATAGTCTTTAAGGCGATCGGAACAATGTCATTCAATAGAACACAACTGTGTCTATGCATAGTAGTGCACAACTACAATCCAGTGGTACACTGCCATACCAAGTAGCACACAGATACTTGATCAGTCACAATAAGTGGAACACATCCACTACAGTAGTATACATCTATTGTCTGGAGACATACAGTCTCCATAACAATCATATCATCAATCTGCATAGAAAACATTGTTATGATATATAAACTGAATCATCTGGGCCATTCTTCCACTCACATCTGTGAGATCTGGAAGATCATTTTCCATGAGAAAGTAAAACATCAACGATGAACTATCTGGACTATTCTTCTCAAGCAAGGAAGAATAATTGTCCCGATTTCTGAGCCTGGACCATTCACCTATCTGGGCCATTCCTCCGACACTAAACAAAGTGCTACCTGGAGAGAATGAATTTGCCCTAGGGAATGCCTGTCCCTGATTGCTCAACCTGGACCATTCCTCCGGCACTAAACAAAGTGCAACCTGGAGAGAATGAATCTACCCTAGGGAATGACTGTCCGGACCATTTCCTAAGGAAATGACTGTCCCACACCAACCTCCAAAACGGACCATTCTTCGAAACTGCTCACAACTGTGAGCTTCGAAAGAATGACTGTCCGGCGAGGCGGACCAGTCTTCTTGACCACTACTGAGAGTGACCGTCAAGAAGAGAGACTGTCCTAGACCATTCCCTATGTTAACCACAAGGGGAATCGCTGTCTATGGTACATCAACAATCCATTGAACCATTTTCATTACGAAAATGACCGTTCGATCTGGACCATTTTCCGAACTGGAAAATGCCTGTTTGTCAGAAATCTCAAACCACTTTCCGAACTGGAAAGGAACTGTTCATCCTGGACCATTTTTCGAACTGAAAGATGACTGTCCATAAATCAATAACACATCAGTGCTCCCTCCCAACCTGGGAGTCATCTCTTCCTTTTTCAATAAGGAAGTCGTTTCCACGAGCTCTAGCTTCAGTACACAAACTCTTTCATCTTGGACAAAGGCTTTACCAAAAATGTCTGCTTATCTGCTCATCTGTGGAGATATATATTGGAGAACCACTTCTCATTTCTGAACTTCATCACGGAGAATGTAATGCTTGATCTCAATCTACTTCTGTCTTTCTCGAACACTGGTATTCTCTTGAAGGCTTCATATAGCTCTAATCAATATAGTATATCATTGTTGTATTCATCTTTTGTTTCCTGCTAGTTCATAACATCGTGGCAAGGGTCAAATTGGAACGTATCCAAGTGTTACTTCTTCTGCCATCATGAGGGTTTGTCATGGATTAGCAATCCATCCTCCTGAGCTTCTGAGTAACCATTATGATACAATATCTCTATTATAGAAGGTTTTTCACCACACTTCTGGTGTGCATTGGAGGCTCTGTACCAAGTTGTTTGAATCCATACAAGATCTTCTAGTTCTTCCATCTGCATACAAGGGTCTCTTTCTGATATACCTCAAAGCCTTTGAGGTTGATCTACATGTAAACTCCAACCCATGGATATTGCGGACGATATACTGGCTCATGTAGAGTTATGTCTGGTTTACAAACAATCATCATAGTCTTCTCCCTCCATCTGGGAGAACCTCTGGATCTCGCAATGCTTTCATTCATAAGTCTTCCATACACTATTCTTCATCACAACTTTCAGTTCCTCTGCTTGATTGCTTTTAGTGAGTTCATATCAGGCTGGTAATCTTGCGATTCTCGATACAATGACTGGTTGTTCTGGCTTTTCTTTCTTTCTTGGAATCTTCATGTTCTTCCTCATGTTTCTCTTTAGCTCTTGGGTCCATGGAGTTTTCTATAGATTCCATGCTTTGAAGATTCCAACTTCTTCCTTTCATCATAGGATCATGGATGTGGATGGACAACCAAGAATACTTTAAGGCTTCTTTTCGAAGAAGGGCTTCTTCTAAAGTCAAACTGAACACGTACTGCTTTTCATGGCTGCTACCATGGATATATACTTCATCATCTTCAATGGATCATAGGATTAGCTCCCTTCTAATTCTTGCTTCATGTATGAATGCATGCTCTTCTTTTGGAATATATAATCGGCTCCCTCCATCTAACAGAGTCCACGCTTTCGTCTGCATCCTTATTGCCTTTTGTAAAGTGTCACAAACCTTTTTCCAATTTCCTCTTGATTGCTGACTTTTTTCTGTCTTTACTTTTTCTAGGTTTCTTCAAGATTGATTCTGATTTTGGCTTATCTTGCAGCTATTACATATGTAATAGCTTCCACATGAATTGTTACCAGGGGTTGCCGATGTACTTCATCCTTTCATGTGGATTGCCTGACTTGTAGTCATTGTGATAGCAATCCTTATCTTGTTGTTCTTCCATAGGTATAGTTTCTCTTTGAACATGTTGTCTTCTAAGAAATGGATATGCAAGATATGTACAAAAGATATGGTATATACAAGAACTATGAAGAGTATTGTTACCTTGTCTTAGAAGAAGAAGTCTGTTTTGTCCTGCTTGGATTTCTTTGAGGGTTCCCTTTCTTCGGCAACTCATGCTTCGTGTGTTTCCTTCCTTTTCTTTAACTCGGGACAATGATTCTTGTAGTGACCATACTTTCGACAATTGAAGCATTGTATTCTTGAATCTTTCTCTTGATTTGGTTTCTTTCTGGAGCCAAACTTCTTTTTATTCTTGAAATGCTTGAACTTTGTTGTGAAGGCTTGATCATCATATTTCTTTTGAGGTTTCTCTTTTGCACTAATCCTTGATTCTTCTTGTGCACAACAAGTCCAAAGTTCTTCAAATGTAGGATACTCCTTCCTTGTGTTCATGCTTGCGGAAAATGCATCCCATGTCTTGGGAAGACCATTGAG
>ML779425.1:743454-755062 GCA_009831015.1 Picea engelmannii
GTCATCATCATTCATCTTCATGTCACAGAGCTCATTCTTTAGACTCATTACTTGTCCAATGTTTCTGACTAAGAAGAGGTTTGTTAGGGCATCATACATCTTCTTAGATGAGTCAAGATGGGAGATGTAGGGTATCAAGTGGTCTTTTATAGATTCCACTACGATACTCATGGCATTGATGTCACTGTCTCTGAACTTCTCCATAACTGCAACGTTCTGCGGTTCCTTCTCTTTTCCTTCTTCAAACTCTGGTTCAACGGTCTTTCCTTTCACGATTTCTAGCACTTTATTCTTGGCAAGGATGAGGTCAATCCTTGTCTTCCATGCGCTGAAGTTAGAAGCCTCATCTAACTTGTTTTTTGACTTCATAGAGTAAGTCATGGTTGCTTTAACTTAGTCAACCCTAGATTTGACCAAAAACTCAAACTTGACGTCTTGGCTTGCTGAGAGTACTAGGAGATGCGCTAGGCTAGGGCGCACTAGTCTATTCAGAAATTAGGTCAATCCCTTCACTTAAGGTGCCTCAACGAGAGGATTAGGGTTTTTGCAACTGCACCTGCTAGTAACCCTAGCGGCAATGCTTTAGTAACTGCTCCTGCTAGAAACCCTAGTGACAGTTCTTCAATGAGCTTAGTATCCTTATGGCTATGCTCCCTTCCAGTGGTTAGACTGAATGAAGGAGGTGTGGACCAATAACCTGTTAGAATATAATGGATGTGCTCGTTTAACCATAGACAATATCACTATTGTCACCCAACCATAGGCCGAAGCCACCCCCGATCACCTTAACCTTGACAGAGAATCATTCTGGAATCAAACCCTAGGCGAGATAGCCAAACATGATAGCGCACCTCTCTCTCCAAGGATAGCGCACCAAACAAGAGCTGATCAGAGAGTCCAAACCATAACCAAGAGATAGTCCAAGCCAAAACCGAAATTTGCTAGGTGCAGCATCTGCAATGACAACTCTCCTCCAGACTTGTGCACAAACTTGCCAACAGTAGTGCGCACAAGTGCTGCTTCTGCAGTTCTGAGAATGCCTGCCAGAATGAAGATTGGCCTCCTGTATTTATACTAAAGCTGACAAACTACTTGGGCCGACTTCTCATTCTGGGTGCCTATTTACTTAGTATATGATATTTCCTTTAGTCGACTTCTTTTCTTGGAGGCTAATAACCTAATACAAATTATCCTCTTGAGCCGACTTGTCTTCTAGGGTTATTAGCCAACTAATTAGGGTTTCTTCTTGCTTCCCGGAATATTCTATTCTCGTCAGGTTTACACGTGGAGGTAAATACCTCCCGCAACTACCATAATATCAACAAGTGGGTGTATGGATATATAACTCAAAATATGGTCGGTCCTATTCAGAAAATCCCCCATAATTTGAATCAGAAACCTTGGAGAGAAGCCATTACATCACAACTTCCCCCTTAACGCTGAACACGGGCCATATAGTAAAGACATAGTCTCCCCTAAACACCATATCTTCCTCATCTTAGTGAATGTGGCTTTTGATAGAGGTATAGAAGAAGGATCCACTGAACCATGTTGGTTGGTTGAAGGTACAAAGGATGACACAAATTATCCCTGAAATTGAAGCTGCCAAATGTAGTACATCGAAAAAGGACCAATATCATAATGTGGAAAGAAGAGATCCAATGTAATAGGCTGAGAGTCATCCTTGGAAGAATCATCTATAAAAAATAGTGGGATAGGTCCTGCAGGCTTGTGAACAAAAACTCCATCAAAGATAACATTTGTATTGGAAGGATCATATTGACCATATACTGGAATTTGGGCCCATGTACTTGATCCAAAGACCTTGAATATCTTGAAATGGTTGAAGTCATATCTTGAGTATCAGGAGGAAGGGGTGTCTCCATCCACAAACCCTTGCTTCGAAGGAAGGCAGTATTGTCGAAAAGATCCCTGTCCCACACTGCTACTCTTGCAAATTCTTCAAATATCTGAAGACAAACCATGCAAGACTTGGAGTCACATTCCTCCTTATGACAGAAAATGCAGTTAGGTTTCTTCATTAGCTGATCAACCCAAATATAAGTAGCGCCATTTACTAGTGCAAATATTCACTTTGAGACCATTATGTTCAAGGATGGCGCAAATAAATTTGCAAAAAATCTCCTTGATTAGACCCAAAGAAGAAAGAGATAGTACTGGCTTCTTCCAAGAAATCTCTAGTGTACAGAATCTGCACTAGGGTAGCCAAGCCTTAGCTGAAGATTGCAGCCATGGAGAAAAATTTGCTGCTGAGAGATGATCTAGAAGCCCTAGTTCCACAGCCTTTAGGGCAATGCCACTAGCCAAAAATCTCTATATCAGCTGCTGAAGTGAGCTGTGAAGGAGAGTTAAAACCCTAGAGAAAACCCTAGGAAACCCTAGAAAAGAGCCGATCCAAAATCCTTTGTTCCGCAGCACTTAGGGCAATGCTACTCGCCAAAAAAAATCCTCGGATATGCTGTGAAGGAGATCGTCCGAAACGCTGGTTCTGCAGTGACAGAAAAAACAATGCTACCAGCCCATAGCTTTCGATCAGCTGCTGGAAATGAGTAATATGGATGGTCCGAAACCCTGGTTCTGTGATCACAAGAAAACAGTGATGCTACCAGTCCATACTCCATAGCCACATATCAACTATGGAAAATGATTTAAGTGGATGGTCCAAAATGCTGGCTCTGCAGTCACAAGAAAAGTAGATTGGCAGGGAAGCCCTAATGCTGGTTTCTCAAATCTATGGACAAGATCTCCAAGAAAGAGCATAAAACATGCTAAAAACAGCCTTAAATGAGATGTCCTTCTCCAGCAAAGAATAACACTATAAAACAGCCCCAATACTCCGGAGTCCATAAGTTAGGTACAATCTTCCGCTGCAAATATTGAGCACTGTTAAAAAAAATAGCCAAGAAGAAACATTAACCAGCAGTGATGAGGGTACAGGAGGTTCACACCAGCTCTGATACCATTTACAATTATAGAATGCCAAAGATGTAGGTGCGTTTATGCAAAAGTCACTTTGACAAAGAATCATGCCTGGAGGGTAAAGGATGATCAAGATAGATCATAAGATGATGATTTTACACTTGAGATTTGAGTGTGTGTTTACACACAACTCAAGAGGTAGTGCTCTTTCCCCAAGAGGGGTTATAGGCCCACATAACAAGTCAACTAGGTTGGCCTTAACTGAAGCCTAGTATTACAATAAAAGACCTTAACTGAAGCCTAGTACTACAATAAAAGATTACATTAATGCCTAACCAAATGCATTAATGACACAATGTGAGTTGGCCATAGCCAAATGTGAGGATTACACCATTCTCAACATGGATGGCTTGTGACACTCTTCAAATCATGTACTAAACTATTACTTTCCCATTGAAGGCCAATATTTATTTTTGGAAAAAGCCTCATATTATAAATCAGGATAGGTGTACATCGAGGTTGTTACATCCTGGAGACAGAGTGGCTAAAGAAGAGCCACCTGACTACATAGGTAAGGAGTGCAAGCACATCCACTTTAGCTCCAACTTGAAGATTGTCTATGTCTTTCCTAAAAATGGCAATCCTGGCTGACAACTGGATGGCTTAATCTGACTTAAATACAGACACCTCTTCCAAGTTGAACGAAGTATGAACCTTGTGAAAAGTTGCCTGATAGTGTCATTTCCATAGGAAAGAGATACCTGTCAGGAAAATCATATCCCACATTGTCTTACCTGCCTTCCAAATCATCCATTTATCCCCAAACAACACGTTTCCAATGCGGAAGAGAAACAAGGAAAACCAAGATATCCAGCATCAAACCCAGGCCCAAACATTTTGCCCACTTTACATGTCCAAAAACCATGCCTAACTATTTCAGGCTTGCAACAGAGTGTAGTGAACAGTTCAGATTTGGCCATCCAGTTGTCAGCCGGGATTGCCATTTTTAGGAAAGAAGACAGTCTTCAGGTTGGGGCCAAAGAAGATATGCTTTCTCTCCTTGCTTTTGGAGGCAGGGGGCTCTTTTCTGATTGCTTTTAGCTACAGGATTTAACAGTCTTGATCTAAATGTATCTTGATTTATAATTGTGATATATGCAAATATTTTTCTGATTTGACCTTGATTTTAGTTTTATTATTTAGGGTCCTGATTCCTACTTATTTTCTGGTGGTTGCAGCAACTGTTGTGCTCGGCTCAGGAACATGGCTGGGAGGTTTTCTTCATCGCACCCTTGTCAACTATCAAGGGAACAGTGAAAGGGTTGTTGCCCTTGATCTTAGTCCTCATCAGGTATGAAAAATAGAAAAAAGTTTTCTTTCCTACTTCCAACATTTATAGGACAGTCAACAAGGATCATAACATTTTCATACCTTGCAGTCCCTTTTTTGGTAAAACAATTTACAGAAACGTGTTATTTTATGTGGATCTTTCAAATTACCTTAATGCTCGAAAATTCAATTTTCTGGGTCACTTATTTCTGGTTGTTATTATTAATTTTAAGATTCTACTTCATTTAGTTTTCGTTGCAGCATGAGTTTGACAATTGAGCATTGTGTTTCTTTATCACAAGTTTAGTTAGTTAGTATGAATCAGATATTATTGCTATTATAAAATATTACCTAATACTTTCCTATTAAATGATTTTCAGTTTTTATGAGCATGTGGAACAAAAACGTTTAGGAATGCATGTTAGTGCACGAAATGTTATTTTAGATCCAATTTTCTTGAACTTACTTTATCCTTATATTGTTTACAAGTTATTCTGTGCACATTGCCTTGGTAGAGCAAAGTCCAAATATTCACTGTTGAAGAAGGGAAACATGAAAGTGATTTGTCTGATTTTAAGATTAGTAGCCATGGAACGATATGCAATTTACAAAGAAAGAGGGTTGTGGCAAATTCATTTTAGTGCTCAAGTTAAATTGCTGTTTTTTTGAGACATACCTATAGACAGTAACAATGTCACATTCTCATGTTGTTTTGAGAGTTAATGATATTTGATCAAATTCCAGGAAGAAAGGTTGCAAAAGCTCCAACGGCGATTGGAAGTCCCTTTTGATGGTACTCGCTTAGATCACCAGGTAACCATTGGCATTTTAAACGGCTTCTTTTCTTCTCCTTTTTGTTGTCCTCAAACTAACAATGCCTATTGTGGTTGACTCCATGATACTATCTTTGTTTTTATCTACAAGCATAATTAGTCAATTGTTAGGGTAAATACTTGATCTAAAAAGCTATAAATCTATCAAACCTTTGTTATGATGCTGTATTTGGGGTTTGTTTTTATCAAATATTTTGTGCAACTTTCAATTATACTTGGTTGTATTTCTCTCTTTCCAACTTTGGTTTTCATCTTCCCTTGAAGGCAAGTTTTACATGTACTTGAGTCTCAGAGTTTAGGTTTACCCCCCATCGCTATGTTTATAGTGTTCATTTTATTCACATTGTTTTAGCGTTTCAGTGTTTAACCGCTTTTTCACTACATAGGGGTATTTTTACCCTAGTTCTTTTTTGTTCAGCAAGATGTAATTTCAAGTCCCATTGACCTACTTTGGTCATCTGTGGACATTAATATGATTTCTTTCTTTCTTTTTTTCTCTCTATATATTGAGTAAGTACATCTTATATATTACTTTGTAAAACAATACTACTGCATCTTTTATCACACCAAGGGGCCAGACCCAGCCTCATTTGGCTCCCTCTTCCAACATAGGCTGTCATATGGAGAATTGTGTCTTCGAGTCTTGCTTGACTTGTCTTCAAGGGATTGAAGAGCTTGGAGGAGTAATAGTTTGTGATAGGGATCTTCTAGATGACACTATTGATATAGTTTACAGTGCACATTTAGCCGTGCACTGTGCATATGGGTTTTATCTATTTTGTCAAATCCTTGATGAAGGTATGACTTCATCAGTTTGTGTTTCAAGTATTTTGGATCAAGTACATGGGCCATTCTGGTACAATGTCTATATGATTCTTTAGTACACATGCTATATTTTAATGGAGTTTTTATTTACGGTCCTCTTGGTTCATTTTTCACAACCTCTTTCTAAAGATTCTCCTACGGATGATTCTAAGCATATTATAGTGGATCTTTATTTAATACAATTTGATGGACATCCTTATTGATGTATCTTCTACGAAGACTTCTACACTATTGTTGACTTGATGGATTCTCCTTATGTTGCACATATAGTGGTGCATTTTTCCTAATGGGCCTTGTTCCAGGATGTGATGATCTCATTATTGACCCTGCCACATTTGGAGACATTGTTTTTTTTTTTAACTGAAACTGAAGATTTTTTTTATATATAAGGTGGCTGCACCGTAGTGAATCAGCATAATCAAAATTTTTACAAAAATCAGCTCATTGCTAAGAGAGTCCTCGACTGCTATCCTACTGACAAACATACTAAATTCCTGTTTATACAATCGTGCAGTCAGGCTGCAAAATACTTTAATATACTGTCCAAGCGAAAAAACACATATAAAATACATGTATCAAAGGGCTGATTCATTGTCTTGTGCCTCCTGTGCTTCGTCTTGGCCTGGGTTATTTTCTTCTACTTCCATAGGTTCCACATCCCATCCTCCTTGTTCTTTACCAGAATTTTCAGTGTGAGATATTCCTGTAGCCTGGTTGTTTGAAGCAGAATGAGACTGCTGTGGCATCACCATTGCCCTTGATTGTTGACATTCCTGTTCCAGATTGTGAAGAAAAACTAAAGTACTATGAGGCTTCTTTTCCGAGCAGTGACAGTAGGTCGGCTGGGGTATTGGATTTAGTACACACAGATGTGTGTGGGCCCATGTCTCGGGCGTCCTTGAGTGGTTGTGAGTACTATATCACATTCATAGATGACCACTCCAGGAAGACCTGGATCTATTTTTTGAAGGCCAAGAGTGAGGTCTTCAAGAGGTTCCAAGAGTTCAAAGCTCTTGTGGAGAACCAGACAGGAAAGAGGATCAAGGTCTTGCGGTCAGACAACGGAGGTGAGTATTCCTCTAGGGAGTTTGTAGACTTCTGTACCTGTGTAGGGATCAGAAGACAGATGACTGTGCCTTACAACCCCCAGCAGAACGTGGTTGTCGAGAGGAAGAACAAGGCGATTACAGGTGCAATGAGATCTATGCTGCATGATCAAAGTTTGCCTCTATACCTTTGGGTTGAGGCGAGTGCTGCTGCAGTTTATCTACAGAACAAGATTCCCCACAGGAATTTGGGGAAGAAGACTCCTGAGGAGGCCTTCACTGGTAGGAGGCCCGATGTTGAGCACATTAGGATTTTTGGTTGCTTGACTTATTCTCATGTCCCCTTAGAGAGGAGGACAAAGCTATACCCCACAACCCAACAGGGGATTCTAGTTGGATACTCAGAGGTCTCAAAGGCCTACTAGATTTACATTCCATCACAACAGAGAGGTGGTGAGCAGAGATGTTAGATTTGAGGAGGGTAGAGATTTCCGGAGGTCTCTCGAGTCGGTATTGAGGATGATGCAGAGGCACAATTTGATGTTTCAGAGGGAGAAAAGCCTCAGGTGTCTGGTACACCAGTTTCAGGGTGACATTGATCCAGATTATTTTCGGCATGAAATGAGAGCGAAGATATGATAAAGCAATGTACAGAGATATCTCAGATATCCAATATTATAACAGAAATGTATCAGAGATGCAACCATAAACATAGAGATATAGTAATACACAATTTTCTATTAATGAGAGAAAATGTACAAAGACTGTAAAAATACAGAGTGAAAGACTCGCTAGAATGGTGGCAGCTTATCTTTGAGAAGAGATGTGTCCGCTACTCGCATTTGCAAGAAGATGCTTTTACAATGAGGCTCCAAAGGTTTTTTTTATCATAAAGAAAATCCAAAACCCTAACCCCGGAAGATGAAAAACAAACAGTTTTGTGGACCCCGTTTTGGGTAGTTTGGTGTATCAACTTCTCGAGGGCGTAACTTTGGCATATGATCTCCGTTTGGGGCGCACAATAACTCGTTGGAAAGGTATCGTCGAGGAGATTCATTTAGGGGGCTCAATTAGAGCCTTCAACTATCATTGAGAAGCTCGATCCCAAAAAACCTTCATTTAGGCCCTCAAAATGGCCTCAGAAGTTAAAAACTGCTAAAAATATTAAATTACCAAAATTGCTAGAAAACTGTTTTGAGCCAGTTGGAAAAGGTGGGTGGCCACCGATATCCACCTAGATCAATCCTCCCTCCATAGGAAGCAATGGTCTCCTTTGCGTTGAGTACTCGGGGGAGAGGGAAAAGCGTTTGCTGAATTTGCATCTTGATGAACTGCTTGCCTTGTTGGAGAAGTTGCGCTGCTTAGCTTGTTGAAGGTTGTCACGAACATGTGGATGAAAGGGTTGGACCTTTTTAACCAGTCTGGCTACATGAGATGCCTGTGTGCAGAAAGAATCTTTACACTTTGCTGCAATCTTGTCGATCTGCTTCTGTTGGATAGAAGGTGCTTGGGCTGAGGCTGTAGTGGTTGCAGTATCCTTCTGTTCACCTTTTGAATAGATTGTGAAGAAACTGAATTTTGTAGTATGAGATACTACCTTGTGGCATTGTTTAGGTGGAACAGTAGTCGGAACTACCTTTGGTATTCTGTAGAGATGACCCCCCAGAGAAACATTGACATTGCGGGGTCGAGACTCATAAATAGCATGGGCTTCCACATATATGGTTGGCCCAAGAAAGCATCACAGACATCCAGTGGGGCAACATCACATAATACCTCATCCTTGAAGGGCTGGATGCCATATGACAATCGACATTGTTGGTTGACACAGAGATCTCATCCTTGGCGAAGCCACCCGATATTGTATGGTTGCGGGTGTGGTGTTATCGACAATCCCAATTGTTTGACGACCTTTGCTAAGATGAAGTTCTTCTGGCTTCCGCTATCAATAATAAAATGCAGCGGGGTTCCCTTCACCCACTTTTGTGAATGAAAAAGGCACTCCCCCTCTTCAGGATCTGTTGGTTCTTCTGGTTGAATTGCTGCGGTCGCGACAATAGCAGTGGGGTCTGCATCGATGATCTGTCTTTTACCAGTATTTTCAGAATCAGATTCTGAATCAGGGTTCGGCTCCTTGTCTTTGATCTTGACCATCGATGACTATTTTGAGCGACATTCCTCGGTGTTGTGCCAGGGGATTTTGTCGAAATTGCACCATTTTCCGGTGTCCTTCTTTGTCTTCCCGTGACCCTTCTTTTCCTGTGGCTTGGACTTGTTTTTAGGAGACTGTTTGTTAGGGCTGTCTTTATCATACTTTGGTTGTTGCATATTTGTAGACCCAAATTCTTGTTTGTTCTGGTGCTTAAATTTCTGCTCGATTTTAACAACATATCGATAAGCAACATCGAGTGATGAGATGTCCATAAAATCCATTTCAATTTGGATGTATCTGTGTAGAGCCCCACGGTATTTCAGAACCAAATGTCGTTTGGAGTCTTTGATACCCATCTTGGTGCACAAGGTATGAAAGGTATTGGTGAACTCCGGAACTGCTTGGCCCCTCTCTTGTCGTAGTGTGGTCCATCTCATGTACTGGTCCTCATAGTTTCCAACAAGGTAATACTGTTCCTTTACCGCATCCACAAAAAAATCCCAAGTGAGCTCGACCCCATATATTCCAGACTCCTCTGTGGAACTTTGCTCCTAGTAAGTTTCCCACCAATGTTTGACATGGGGGAGAGATTTAAGGAGTGCGAAGGTGATCTTTTCCCTATCGGAAAAATTATGAACAGAGAAATAACCTTCTAACAGATTTAACCATTTGTCTAGGGCATCCGCATCTATTTGACCTTCAAATACGGGAATATCAAAATTAACCTGTACCTTGAAAGGAGAGGTGCTTCCAAAGTGGCTGTTTGATGAAGATGCTGAAATAATGTAACTGCAAAGAGTATTCTAATTATTATTTGATATATTATTCATCGGATCAATCCCCATTATGGATTGATCATGTCGGTTATTGTAATAGGACCAAATCCCCTTTTGCGGATTGGTCAAAAGACAATTGTAATAGGTAGAATAAGAAGTCGGCCCTAGCAGATATTAAAAAGGCCTAGAAATATAATAAAGGTGGGTTTAGCCACCCAGTTTGAGAAGTCGGCCCTGCTAGTGAAGAGACACTTCACACGTGCCAGACTTGTATAAATAAAGAGGCCAGCGCCTCACTTAGACACACAACTCACTTGCTCATTGAGAGACAAGTTTCGGATCTGCTGCTGGAGAAGGAGAGAGAGAGTGGCGCATATCCGGGAGAGGACTTTCTGTATTAGTTTAAGAGATCTCTTGGCATCGTATTGGCTATCTATATTAAGGAAGTTTTGCTGGGTTTTCTTCCCCTAGAGGGTTTCCCAGGATAAATGCTGTGTCTCTTGTGATTGTGTATTTCTCAGTGATCTTGGATTATGCTATTGTTATCTAATGAAATGCAAAGAACTATAATAATGGCTTAAACATTAACATGGTTTCAGAGCCAAGCTGAAGGAAGCATCTTTCACAAGTGAAAAACGTCACTGTTGCCATACATGAAAATTAGGGCTTTTTGATGGTGAAGCTTTTTAGCCCCAAAACCATCTAGAAACGTGCGCCCTCCCCTAAGGATCAATTTGACACTCTCAGCGCACCTTTTCAGTGGTTGGATCTCTCGGAAAGTGAAACCCTAGTTTCACAAAGTACCAGAAAACCAGTGTACCAGAAGTACCAGAGGTATCAGAAGCACCAGTCTAGAAATCTGCAGATCAAATTTGGAGGAGCAAAAGTTGGATTTTCTTAGATCCAAACACACCAGGCCACTCGCCTCAGCCAAGCGCACCTCCTGGTAAGTTCAGATTTTGATTTTAAGCACTTTCATTTTTCGGTCATTTTCCTAGCTCCAGGTAAAGATGTCTGCAAGCGTTAAGCTTGTTGACAAGCTAGAAGGAGTGGAAAAATTCCGTGCCTAGAAGTATAGGATTGGCCTCATTCTTGAAGAGAATGACCTAGCAAGATTATTAGTCAAAGAAGAAGTACCGGAACCCACTGATGCTGCAGAAAAGACAAAGCATCAAAAGGACACAATAAGGGCCAAAAGAATCAGTGCAGATTCAATCGAAGACCACCTGATTCCTTATGTGTCATCTAAGAAGACTCCAAAAGAAATGTTTGATGCCTTGACCAGACTATATGAAGGAAAGAACATAAACCGGAAGATGAATCTAAGAACTCAACTGAGGAATACAAGGATGCAGAAAGGAGAAATGATTCAGGAATACTTCTCCAGAATCTCAGAATTCAAAGAACAGCTAGAAGCTATTGGAGATACCATAGACGAAGACGAACTCATAATGACGGCCCTAAATGGTCTCACAAGACCTTGGGATGCTTTCATTCAAACGATATGTGCCAGAACGGAGAAACTGAAGTTTGATAGTCTATGGGAAGAATGCATCCAAGAAGGAACAAGAGTAGCGAATCGTGAAGCGTTACTAGCAAGGGATGATGATCAAGCCCTAGCTACTCACACCAAAGGAGGAAGGAAGAAACCCTACTTCCAAAAGGAGACTCATAAAGAGCCTCAACAATCAAACAAATTCAATCATA
>ML779425.1:757857-785904 GCA_009831015.1 Picea engelmannii
TACAATAGATTATGGTCTCAGCTATGATGGAGATCATGATTTCACATTGAGTGGATATACTGATGCAGATTGGGCAGGAAGTGTTTCTGACAGGAAAAACACTTCAGGATGCTGTTTCAGTTTGGGATCAGTTATGATCTCGTAGCAGAGTAGGAAGCAATCCAGTATTGCTCTCAGCACAGCGGAAGCAGAATATATTGCTGCATGTTCTGTCGGCTGCGAAACTATATGTCTTCGAAAGTTGCTGATCGACCTATTGGACTTAGAGATGAGAGCAACCTTGATTCTATGTGACAACCAAAGCTGCATAAAAATGACAGAGAATCCCGTATTCCATGACAGGTCGAAGCACATAGAGATCCGTTATCATTACATCTGTGACATGGTACATAGAGGAGCCTTAAAGCTCCAGTACATTAGCATGGATGAACAGGTTGTTGACGTGTTGACCAAGCCCCTGTCTCGTGTGTAGTTTGAGTACTTCCGAGATAAGCTTGGCATAGTCCGAAAGGACCTTCCTCGAAAGGGGGAGTAGTTGCTGTGTTCCTTGCTTCTGACCTAGTTGTCAGACGTAAAGCAAGATGAGATGTTCCTTGCTTCTGACCTAGTTGTCAGACTTAAAGCAAGATGAGATGTTCCTTGCTTCTGACCTAGTTGTCAGACGTAAAGCAAGATGAGATGTTCCTTGCTTCTGACCTAGTTGTTAGACGTAAAGCAAGATGAAATGTTCCTTGCTTCTGACCTAGTTGTCAGACGTAAAGCAAGATGAGGTGTTCCTTGCTTCTGACCTAGTTGTCAGACGAAAAGCAAGATGAGATGTGTACCTTGCTTCCGACCTGATGGTTGTGACGTAAAGCAAGATGATATGATGAGACTAGCACTGAGCTTTCGGCTGGATAGCTGTGATGTAAAGCCAGTCTAGTATCCTGCTTCCGACTTGATGGTTGTGACGTAAAGCAGGACAAGTATGTTGCTTCCAGCTTGAGTGCTGTGACGTAAAGCAAGACGATGAGATGAGACTAGTACTGTGCTTCCAGCTTGATAGCTGTGACGTAAAGCCAGTTTAGTATCTTGCTTCCAGCCTGAGTGCTGTGATGTAAAACAAGACATTGAGATGAGACAAGTACTGAGCTTCTAGCTTGACAACTGTGACGTAAAGCCAGTCTTGTATTATGATGAGCCAACCTTGTGTTGTGATGATGATGATGTATCGGTTTTTATACTAATACATATTAATGCAGATGATGATGGCATTGCTTTGAGAATGACGATGCTGCCGATGAAGAAAACTTCTGATGATTTATAGATACACCAGTCAGTGTTCCAAGATGATATTGATGATGCTGTCCTCTCACCCACTGGATGCTGTTGATGATGTTGTCCTCTCTCTCTCTCGCATGATGCTGCTGAAGAATACCTTTCTTGTTAAGGGGGAGTGTTGAAATAATGTAACTGCAAAGAGTATTCTAATTATTATTTGATATATTATTCATTGGATCAATCCCCATTGTGGATTGATCATGTCGGTTATTGTAATAGGACCAAATCCCCTTTTGCGGATTGGTCAAAAGACAATTGTAATAGGCAGAATAAGAAGTCGGCCCCAGCAGATATTAAAAAGGCCCAGAAATATAATAAAGGTGGGTTTACCCACCCAGTTTGAGAAGTCGGCCCTGCCAGTGAAGAGACACTTCACACGTGCCAGACTTGTATAAATAAAGAGGCCAGCGCCTCACTTAGACACACAGCTCACTTGCTCATTGAGAGACAAGTTTCGGATCTGCTGCTGGACAAGGAGAGAGAGAGTGGCACATATCTGGGAGAGGACTTTCTGTATTAGTTTAAGAGATCTCTTGGCATTGTATTGGCTATCTATATTAAGGAAGTTTTGCTGGGTTTTCTTCCCCTAGAGGGTTTCCCAGGATAAATGCTGTGTCTCTTGTGATTGTGTATTTCTCAGTGATCTTGGATTATGCTATTGTTATCTAATGAAATGCAAAGAACTATAATAATGGCTTAAACATTAACAGAAGATGCGCTTGTTGCTATCGACAGGCGTTGAAGGATGTGGGAAAAATTCTCCATCATTTTGTCCCTCTATCGTGTGAGAGATTGCTCAAGCAACAGATTGATAGAATCGTCTGCTCCGTCGTTTTTCTTTTCTTCCGCCATGGAGGGTTTCTTGGGCGTGCGAGAGCGATTGTATTCAAGAGAGACAAGCTCGAGGCTCAACTTGCTATACTCGAACCTCGTCGGGGACATGCACTGAAAAAACAATCAAGAGCAGCCTGCTCTGATACCACTGATCTGGATTATTTTCGGCACGAAATGAGAGCTAAGATAAGATAAAGCAATGTACAGAGATATCTCAGATATCCAATAATATAACAGAAATGTATCAGAGATGCAACCATAAACACAGATATACAGTAATACACAATTTTCTATTAATGAGCGAAAATGTACAAAGACTGTAAAAATACAGAGTGAAAGACTCGTTAGAATGGTGGTAGCTTATCTCTGAGAAGAGATGTGTCCGCTACTCGCATTCGCAAGAAGATGCTTTTACAATGAGTCTCCAAAGACTTTTTTTATCATAAAGAAAATCCAAAGCCCTAACCCCGGAAGATGAAAAACCAACAATTTTGTGGACCCCGTTTTGGGTAGTTTGGTGTATCAACTTCTCGGGGGCGTAACTTTGGCATACGATCCCCGTTTGGGGCGTATGATAGCTCGTTGGAAAGGTATCGTTGAGGAGATTCATTTAGGGGGGCTCAATGAGAGCCTTCGACTATCATTGAGAAGCTCGATCCCAAAAAACCTTCATTTAGGCCCTTAAAATGGCCCCGGAAGTTAAAAACTGCTAAAAATAATAAATTACCAAAATTGCTAGAAAATTGTTTTGAGCCAGTTGGAAAAGGTGGGTGGCCACCGATATCCACCTGGATCAGACAGGGTCACCTTGCACAGCTTCAGGTTCACAGTCATAGGGGGTTCAGGAAGAGAGTGCAGAGGCTTCGGGATATCAGAGTACTGGGATTAGGTCCGAGACAGATACTCTTGGGCGAGGAGATATTACTTCTCCTTTGACTACTCCAGGGAAGAGGAAACTGAGATGGTTTCAGGAGACCCTGAAGGAAGCCAAGGAGAATGTAGGAGAGCCCAATAGACAGTTCAGAGAGAGCAGAGCACCAGAGAGGCTTGGGTCCTACTTGGCGAAGGTGACCAACATCATAGATGCAGAGCCACAGGCATTTGCGCAGATAGTTGACTAGCAGGTTTGGCGAGAGGCCATGTTAGAGGAGTATGACTCCATTATGCGCAATGATGTTTGGGAGGTGGTTCCAAGGCTAGAGGGGAAGTCAATTGTGACTTCGAGATGGTTGTACAAGACCAAGTATGCTGCAGATGGCAACATAGAGAAACACAAGGCTTGGTTTGTGGCGCCTGGATTCTCTTAGGTAGAGGGAGTTGATTATGATGAGACATTCGCACCAGTTGCGAGAAACACCTCCATCAGGAGTATTATTGCCATAGTGGAAAAAATGGGTTGGAGGATACATCAGATGGATGTAAAGATTGCATTTCTCAATGGTTTTATTGAGGAGGAGGTGCACATTGAGCACCCACAGGGGTTCGAGGTGAGTGAGAGAGAGTCTCACGTGTGCCTTTTGAGAAAGGAACTGTATGGTTTGAACTTTGAAGCTAGCTTCTAGAGCTTGGTATTCGCGCATTGACACATATTTGCTTCAGATGGGATTTGAGAAGAGCAATGTTGATCCTAACCTCTATTACATCATTAGAGGTGAGGACACACTCATTCTCATTTTGTATGTGGATGCCTTATTCATCACAGGAGCGAAGCATCTCATTGCTGAGTGCAAGCTTGGACTCGCATCAGAGTTTGAGATGAGTGACATCGGTTTGATGCACTATTTTTTGGGAATGGAGGTATGGCAGGAGGAGGGTCACATCTTCCTGGGACAGGGGAAGTATGCTGCAGACATTTTGAGCAGGTTTCAGATGGAGGACTGCATGCCTATGTCGACTCCCATGCTCACCAACTGGAAGAAGCTTAGCGCTTCAGATTCCCAGTTGGTGGATGCTATAGTATATAGACAATTGATTGGATCGTTGATGTATCTGGTCAACACTCGACCAGATATTTGTTTTGTCGTGAACACTCTTAGCCAGTACATGGTAGAGCTGAGGAGTGTTCACTGGATTGGGGCAAAACATGTTTTGAGGTACATTGCAGGGTCAGTGGATTATGGCCTCGACTATATCAGAGGGGATGGAGTCTATTTGGTTGGCTACACAGACTTAGACTAGGCAAGATGTGCTACTGACAGGAAGAGCACCTCAGGGTGCTATTTTGGGTTGGGGTTAGGACTTGCTTCGTGGTACAGCTGGAAACAAAAGACAGTTGCTTTGAGTTCAGCTGAGGCAAAGTATATGGTGGCCAGTCAGGCCAATTGCAAGGCCATTTGGCTTCATAAGATGCTGGTAGGATTATTTGGTCGGGAGTTGCCTCTGATTGTCATTCACTGTGATAATCGGAGTTGTATCAAACTCTTTGAGAATCCAATTTTCTGTGACAGGTCGAAGCATATAGAGATCAGATACCCCTTCATCAAAGATTGGGTTCAGCGAGGGGCAGTAGAGTTGCAGTATATTCCGACTGACGAGCAGGTTGCAGATATTCTCACCAAGGCCTTTCCAAGGGGCAAGCATGTCTACTTCAGAGACAAGATGGGCTTTGTGAGAAACACTTTCCTCGGTAAGAGGGAGTGTTGAGATTTGGGTACCTTGGGAAGTGGTCCCCTTGTGGTTTTGAGTCTCTAACCACAAGTGGGAAATACATTGGGACTATGTACCTTGTACTTTATGTCTAATTCAACTTTGACTACACTTAAGTCAAAACGTTGATTTTTTGTCACTTAAGGCAAAAGTGACTAATTAATTCACAAAGTGGGTGAATTAATAGACATAAAGTGAACTTAGGGAACTTAACCCAAAGTGGGTTTGTGAGTGAGATTACTGTGGGATGATCTCAACCTTTGATTATAGATGGCATGGGGAGATCCTAGCCATCCAAATCTTAGGTATCCTTATGGAGGTTTAAGAGGGGTGCATAGGTGCCTTGGAGGCTCATTCGCTCATTTGTTCACTAGGAGAGCTAGAGAGGACCAATGGAGATGGGAATGGAAGTGTTATCCCCTAGCCTAGGGATAACTAAGGAGATAGTGTCTTGAGGCCCACAGGTTCCAGACATGGAGTGCTGAGAGTCTGACGACCTAAGCATAGTCCCGAAGGACCCCTCTTTTATTCAAGATTAGTCCACATATCGCCAATAGTAGCGTTCATCACACTAGCCTGGTCCTAAAGTAGCAGTGAGTCTTGCTCCATGAGGTAATGAGTCCGGGTATCATGGTATGTATCACTCTGATTTTTGAAGCACTTGAACATGTTGTATTGAATCCTTCTTCATTTCATGACGTTTGCTTGGAAATTATGCTCTTTGCCTCGTTCAAACCTGGAAGGTTGACACAGTTCCCTAGTAAGTTGATTTTTCTTTAGGATGGGGTACTATTGGGTGGATCTTTGAAAAGTCATCGTTCGTTCCCTCCATACTTACAACTTTACATTTTATTCCTTCCATCTCCCCTTTCTTTTTGGGCATTGGGATTGGCTACACTAGGAAGGGTTGTACCTTACCTCGTGGGAAGAAGGGGCTGAAGGCCCAGAGGGTAAAAGTAGTTGGCAAGAGTTAAAAACCAATTTTGAAACCTTTGAGATGCTTCGCCTAGGGATCCCCGAGAAAGAAGTGAAAAGCTTCTTAGTAACAAAAGGGGACCCACAAGATAACATAAACACTCAAGGTACTAGTTGATGGATAGGAGGTCTCATCACGAGCCGACCTATTATGACCATGGACATGTAGCGGTATGACATTACCACCTATGTGGTCACCAAACCGGGGTAGTGGCTCTTGGTGGCATAGCCAAGAGAAAGGGTGTCTCATTATGAGCTAGCCTTCTCATTTTCGTGATAACATTGTCACCTATGGTCATCAAGCCAGGACAGTGGCCCTCAACTATTCCCTTGTAGAACAAGAGCAAAGGATAAAAAGAAATAAAGCTAAGAATAAATGGCAATGAATGGGCTAGGAAACAATTCCATCCATGACAAGGTGCAACTCACCCTCCACAAAGGCACCCACAGGTAAGACTCTACATTTCCCTGTTATCACATGCACCCCATGCCCAAATATTTACCCCATGCCACCTCATACACTTGCATGACTTGGACTAGTCTCCACATGGGAAACACCCCAAACTTAAGAGGGTTAGCCCAATAGGACACCCTGAGACCCTCTATGAACCTAACTTGTCAAATTGCATAACATCTTTGAGCATTTGTTTGGGGTTAAGTGGGGTTTGATGCACATGTTTGGGTAATTTAATTATTGGATGTGATTTGCTTGCTATGATACTTGTGACTCATGGACCCCTGGAGGGTGTACTTGTTGTCTTTACAGGGCCTTGCCCAGTGGACAGGTATTCACGAGGGGATGATCAGTTCAGACCTTCATGAGGGCTTGGAGCCCATGGATGGATGTAGAGATCCCAGACTTGGGGCAAGATTGTGATGACTGGTTTGCACAACGAAGGAAGAGGATGTTGCCTTTGGAGGCACCCTGGTAGCCCCGGATGATGAGATGCCACCCTTTCCCACCTGGACATTAGCCTTTGGAGGCCTTGGATGTCACCCTAGTAGCCCATGACGTCACCCAGGGCTATGGTTTGACACTTGGAGGGGTTAGACTGCAGTTCTGGCATGTGTGGCATGGAGGAGGGCCTTTGGAGGCCCAACGTTTTGCTAGATGACCTCAACGCTTCATGGAGAAGGCCTAATGTCACCCTAGGAAGGATGATGTCACCCTCTTAGGGTTTTATTTTGTGAAAATAATTTAATTTTAAATTTTTAGAGCCAAATTGACATGTAGGCTCTGTTTTGTGAAAATACACAACTTTTGGGTAAATTAGCAAGGATTTCCCATATAAATATGGCTGACTAATTTCATTTTTTCATCACAACTCACCTCTCACAAGAGGGAGGACTGAAAGTTTCTCCCTAAAGTGGTTATTGGCTGAAATTACCAAGGCACACTTGCTTGGAGGCTATTTTGGATGCATTTTGGATCATTTCTTGGTGAAATTTTGGCAAATCTAGGGTTTTTGTGCTTGATTATTCTTGGTGAAGCAAGTAAATCTGCAATTTTCATTTCATGATAAATGTCTATGGTATGTTTACTTGTTCATATGTAAGATTATGAAATTTCTTGCTTGAAACCCTAGGAGTAAGAAATATAATGTGCTTCTTTCTTGCTCTTTATTTTGCTAGTTTTGCTTAAGAAGATCTTGTCTAGACAATCTTCTAGAGCCCTAAAGTGCTAGCACTTTAGAAGCTTTGTCTAGTTCTTATTGCATTAAATATTTTTCAAGAATCTAAGGATAGGAGAAATCACCAGGGCCTAGAAGTGCCTCCACCCTAGTTGAACCTTCTCTTTGAGGCTTGGTGCTTGAGAACTTAAGGTACTACTACTCAAGCTTCCACCTTGTTATCTTTTAGACAAGTATAATCATTGTTGTCTCTTCAAGTTAATGTGCTGATATAATTGACTCCATAAACCCTAAAGGCACTAGTCTCTTGTCTCTCTTTTGTTGGAAGGTTGATCAAACACTCAAACACTATTCTCTTAAGCTATTACTAATTAAATCTAACACTAATTTAGCCTAGATCGCTAGCTTTCTTTCTGCTGTTATAAATGTTTGCTACAACCATCTAACTGCAGCAAATTTTCTGCATAATTGACTTTGAATGCTAGCTAAACACTTCAGAAGTTGCTTCTGACATTTGATTATCATTCTGCTTAGTAAATGCTATCTTTTCACTGTCTTTTCAAGCAATTCTGAAGAGATTTTATTTCAGCTGTTACAATTTATTAATTGCTGTTGTAAACTTGTTCATTGCTGCATTTTTATATCAGCGAGCATATTTTCACTTGGTTTACTGTCTCTTGAAGCTTTACTGTCATTTTTGTACTTGAAACTGCCATATATATGCTCTGTTGTCTTGTTTTGGAAAGGTACACTTCATCACTTTCAATTGCTTCATCTTTCTTGGACATAAACCTTGTGACATATTTAACTTGAGTGACCAGTGAGAGGGGGGGGTACTTTTATCCTTATCTTTAGCTCACCCAACCCTTTAGGTCATTGGGGATGCCTCCCTTGGGTTAGACTTCTAGCCATCCCTAAAAAAGTGGGGATTTCCTATTGAGGTGACTGTGATAGGACATCCTGTTTGTTACACCAATCTCCCTTACTTGTCGTGGGTCTTGGGCAAGTACATATTGTGCGATAATATTTTTGGCACCTGTTATCCCCTATCCTAGGGATAACTAAGGAGATTATGTCTCGAGGCCCACAAGTCCTAGACATGGAGTATCGAGAGCCATATTGACTTGAGCTTGGCCCTGGAGGGCCCATCCTTTCTTCTTCAGCGCCTCCATTCTGTCAGCAACAACAACATTCATCCCATCGGCCTGGTTTTAAAGTAGCAGTGAGGTAATGAGTCCGGGTGTCATGGTATGTGTCACTCTGATTCTCAAAACATTTGAATATGTGCATTTAAATCTCTTTTGCTTCATGATGTTTGCTTGGACATTATGCCTTTTAACTTGTCCATACCTGGGGGGGATGACAAAATGCCCTAGCAAGTTGGTTCCCTTAAGAGTGAGCTGCCACTGGGTGGGTTTATGAAAGGTCATCGTCCATTCCTTCCATACTTATCACTTTTCATCATCTTCCCTCTCATCTATCCCCTACATTGGTTCGGGCATTGGGTTTGCTAAGCTAGTAAGGGTTGTACCTTGCCTTGTGGGAAGAAGGGGCTAAAGGCCCAAAGGGTAAAAGTAGCTAGAAAAAGTTAAAAGCCAAAGATCAAACCTTGAGATGTTTCGCCCAGGGATCCCTGAGAAAGCAATAAAAGGCTTCTCAATAAGAAAAGGGGGGACCCATAAAATAAAATAAAACTCAAGACCTAGTTGGTGGATAGGGGGTCTCATCACGAGCTAGCCTATTAGGTCCATGGGCATGTAGCAGTATGACACTACTATTCATCTGGTCACCACGCCAGGGTAGTGGCTCTTGGTGGCATAACCAAGAGAAATGGGGTCTCATCACGAGCCAACCTTGTCATCTTCGTGAAATGCTTGTGGGTAACGCTGTCACCACTGGTCACCACGCTAGGGCAGTGTCCTCCAACTATTCTCTTGAAAGAAAAAACAATAAGACAAAGAGTAAAAAGGCATTAAATGGGCTAGGAAACAATTGCATCCATGACAAGGTGCAACTCACCCTCTACAGAGGCACCCAGAAGTAAGACCTACATTTCCTTGTTATCACTGCACCCCTTGCCCAAACATCCCTTACACCATCTCATGCATTTACATGACCTAGATTGGTCTTCATCTGGAAACACCCCACACCTGAGGCGAATTAGCCCAATAGGACATCTTGAGACCCTCTCCAAACCTGGCTTGTTAAATAGCATAACGTGTTTGAGCATTTGTCCGGGAAAAGGGGGGTTTGATGCACATGTTTGGGTAACTTGATTATTAGATGTGATTGACATTGCTATGATCCCTGTGACTTATGAGCCCATGGAGGGCGTACTTCTTGTTGCTACAGGACCATGCCCGACAGACAGGTACATATGGGGAGATGATTAGCTCGGATCTCCATAGGGATAAAATCCCACCAGATGGATGTTGAGACCCCAACCAAGGGCAGATAGATAACAAAGGCTTGCACCATAGAAAAGGGAGGACGTTCCACTAGAGGCACTTTGGCAGGCCTGGACCTAGTGGGGTCTTTCCCTCCCACCATGACGTTGGCCCTTGAAGGCCCTTGACGTCATCATTCAGAGCCTTGATGTCACCCAATTGAGGTATCCAGCATGAGGACGTCTTTGGTTGACATGTGTGGTAGTTCCTCAGGGGTTTTGAGCCCTAAAGTTTCACTTTGGAGGCCTAACGTTCCAAGAGGGAGGCTAACGTCACCCTAGGAGGGGCATGACGTCACCCTAAAAAGATGAAATTAGGGTTTTTATTGTCAATTTTATGTAAAACTAGATTTTTGATGTAAATTGGCCATGTCGGCCTTTTTTGACCTAATTTGTAATTAAAGGTCATTAGTATTGTATCAATAAGGGAAAAATCTCTCTTATTTTTCATCATCTTGCACTCACACTTGTGTGAGGTCTGAAATTCGGCCTCTTTTAAGGCTTATTGGCTGAACTAAGTGGTGCGCAACTCTTGGAAGGAGATTTTATTGGTAATTTTTGGCATTTTCATGGTGGAAAGTCTTCAACTAGGGCTTGTGACTAGATAATTCTTGGTGAATGTAAGTGAAAATCTGCAATTCTTCTTTCTTTGAATGGTTATGGTATCTTTTACTTTGCATTAATTAATATTATGAAATTGCTAGTGTGAAACCCAAGGAGAAAAGCACATGTTATTGTCCTTCTCTCAATAGCTATCCACATACTTGATTTTGCTAGAAGACACCTTCATTGAAGCATATGCTAGAGCCCTACCTTAGTAGCACTCTAGTACTTTTTCTTCATTAAGCTTTTGTTTAATTCAAGCTTGACCTAAAGAAGGAGGAAAACCGCTAGGGCCTAGGGTTACTTACTTCCTAGTAGCCGTTTTCCTTCTAGGGTTTTGGATAATTGAGGCCTTAGGTTACTAACACCTCAACCATCCTCCCTCTTGTCTTTAGTTCACTTATTATCATTTGTTTCCCTTAGATTGCTGCTGCAAAAGTGACTCCATCTACCCTAAAGGCACTAGTTCATACCTTACATTTGATTTATTGATGAAAGCAACCTTTAAACCATCTACTTCAAGGTTTTTGCTAACTATTCTTAACCTTAGATTAGACTAACTTACTAACTATTTTGCTGCTGTTACAAAAGAAAGCTACAACCATATATGACAGCAGTAAAAGCTTCTAAAATCTAGTGTTAGAGTTGTTTTTTCCATTTCCTTCTTTGCTTCTAACAAATACTAGCATATTGCCAATTTTAGGTTATCATTTTGGTCATTATTGAAGCTTGTTTAAGGCATAATTGTGAAGCTATCATTATATATACATTGTTGTTATAAATTTCTGTTGCTTCATCTTTCATATCAACTTATTGCTTTTATTCAAAGTCCAAGGTTTTATGAAGCACCAATATCAATTGGTACTTGCAAATAGTGTTTTCTTGTTGTCTTGTTCTAGGCAGGTACACTTAAGCAAATCTTTGCTTCATCTTATTAAAACCTTTGCAACTTTCTGATCAGAGTGACTCGTGAGAGGGTAAGAACTTTCTTAATACTATTACTTTTGCCTTCTCAAACCCCCAGATCATCGGGGACGTCTCCCCTGGGATATTACCCCTAAAGAGAAAGAGGTGTCTTATTTAGGTGACAGTGATAGGACAACCTCCTGTTATGCCAATTTATTGTTCACTTGCCCTTGGCTTTTGGGCAAGTACAAATTGCGCGATAACAACGCCGTTGCCGGGAACATTGAGTCAATATTCCTCAACGACACTTTTTCGGTAAGCCTTTCTGTCAAAGCCTTCATCTTACAAAGCTTACCTGGCGACTCCACTGAGGGTGATTCCCTCACTCCCTTTGATAATCCTTAAGAGGTTATTTGGCGACTCCACTGACCTTTTCCAAGGCGCCACCTTACTCTCAACTTTGCGATATTTCCAAGATATGGGATCATGGCACCCTGGGAGCAAGTGTATCCGTCTATTGATTTTAAAAGTTTTCAAGGATACCCACATTATTTTGATATAAAATGGTTAAAAAAATGTCCAAGATTTAAAGGCCTCCCAATTACTCACATTGTAGAATTCTTGAAGTATATAAGTGAAATAGAATTTGAAGGGGAGGATGTCTTGATAAAATTGTTCATAATTTCCTTGCCATCATTTGTACAAGAATGGATCAAGGGTTGTTGCGAAGAAAAGGGTATATCCTCTTTTGTAGATCTCGTCAGTAGGTTTCTTGAGTTCACAAAACCACAGTGTCAGACTTATGAGGATGCCCTACAAAATCTCGAAATAGCCCTAGAGAACGGAGAATTCACCACTGAGATTGTAGAAGATCTTAGGGGTGCATACCATGCTCAATGCCAAGAACCCTCCGATATAGAAGAAGAGATTTATGAAGGAGGTTACCAATCCCATGTGGAAGAGCAAGAATTTACTCATGATTCTACTGAAGATAATGAAGACCTGGTTGAAGAGCAAGAGCCGGAAGATATCAAACATTATGATGAAGTGTTAATGTGGACTCCTCCCTCTGATGAATGTTAATGTTTAAGCCATTATTATAGTTCTTTGCATTTCATTAGATAACAATAGCATAATACAAGATCACTGAGAAATACACAATCACAAGAGACACAACATTTATCCCGGGAAACCCTCTAGGGGAAGAAAACCCAGCAAAACTTCCACTGAACTGAGTGCCACGGATCTCTGTTTCCTGCTGTACCAAGAAACAACTGTAGATCCGATACTAAAGATCTCCCCTGATGTGCTCTTTCTGTTTGTTGGGCTACCCACCCAATCTGCATCCGTGAAGCCATGCAACTTCACCTCATCCGTTTGTCTGTACCATAAGCCATACTCAGATGTGCCCCTCAGGTATCTCAGGACATGCTTACCCGCCTTCCAAAAGAGCTTGTTAGACTTAACCATCGCTTGATTCAGCTGGTTAACCACATAGCAAATGTCCAGTCTCGTGTTCACTAGATACATTAGCGAACCCATTAACTGTCGATAGACATTAGCATCCACTACCTCTCCAGAAGTAGCATCCTCTTTCCTCCAGTTTCCTGGAAGAGGAGTATCCATGGGTTTGTAGCCCTCCATGTGAAACTTACCTAGTATCTCCCTTGCATACTTGTCTTGAGACACAAAAAGTTCACCATCTCGCTATCATATTTCCAATCCAAGGAAATAATGAAGGAGGCCTGTTGCCATCCTTATACACACTTGCAAACGTGAGCTAAGTCGGGCTCACTTAGTGTGTCCTTGGAGGCACAATGCTTAGGTTCACAGCCTACGCTGTCACTTTGACCGGAACCTCTTCCGTCTAGGCTTACTCCTAGGGAAGCCAAAGGGGGTAGACCTTAGTTACTAGATGTGTTAAAGTTAAGTTCTAGGAGTTAGTTTTAATTTCTTAAGGTTAGAGGGGATCTATCCTATGATGCTAAGGCAACAATGCAAGATGCAAAGGGTTAGAATGTAAAGMAAWACCTTTCCCTAGGTCAAYTAAGAMTAGTGCCTAAGGTTGGGCAATGGGGTCAACTAGATGTTAGGGTTGTTCTTTACAAATGAATTACAAGTTGTTTACAAGATTACAAAAGAATAAGTTAAACCAACAAATATTAGAYACAATTATTCACAAGAAAAAAATGCTRAGATACAAATGATACAAAGAGCAAGCTAACCACGTTTTATCTTTATGTGTGCAGGATATCAAAGGATTAAAGCATCAACATTTACACATCATCACATTTATGAGATCACCATCAAAATATCAATATCATCAACACATTCAAGAAGATTTAGATCTTTTAAGCACAAGTATTATTAAGATTGATGAAGATTATCCACACTCTTAATTATTTAACCCACAGTATTTATTAGAGGCTTGAGCCCAAGGTTGAATTATTTAGCTTTCTTTAGATTATCAAATTTTATTAAGCTTTCACCAAAGCCTCCTCCTCCTATTGCCAAATAACTGCTGGACGCTCAAGATAGTGTGGCAACGAGGCCAATTCTAGCAGAACCAGTCAGCCCTAAAGTAGGAGTACTTCTCGGAGAGGACACATTCTGTGCGCCGTGAGACAGTCCCCTACCTACACCCTCCGTTGTTTTCCTCAAACCCGTTTTAGATGGTGAAGATGGTGGTCTAAGGTACCCTAAATAGTCTATTAAGTATATATATGGATTAAGTAGACTTTTAGGTGAGTTTTAGAGTGTTTTAAAGATTTTATGACACTTTTAAAGTGTGATTTAGTGATATGGACGAAACTTTTATGAGCTTATGAGTGTGTTGCTTTAAGCTTATGAAATCAAGAGTATAAACACATGTAAAGCAAATAAAGATAGCTGAAAGAAGATTTAGTTTGTCACATGCACTTAAATTATTAACATATGAGCTTGCTATGAAAGAAATGAATCACAAGGGCAAGGACAACTTGCCTACAAGATATGAAAAGAAGATTTAGTGTGTTTGCCTACCTAACCATGAGATAACATTCAAGCCTATGGCAAATGGCCTTAAGAGATTTATGCAATAAAGAATAACACCATTCACTTATTGGGGCATTTAGAGATTAAGAATTATAGATCTAAGCATGTGAATAAAGATAAAGACTTGAAACAAACAAAGCATGCAAGAGATCTAGCTAAGCTATTTATGATGCCCAATAGGCTTAAGATAGTGATTATATGTTAGATCTAAGTCTAGAACAATTATGACATTAATCAATTAGATCATTAATCACATAATAAAACAACTATCCTTACCTCTTGGGGTATTCCTCTCCCAACTAGGTAGGCAATTAATTAAGTTTCTTAGCTTGGTTAAGATTTATAGAAGTGAGAAAGAAAGGCAAGCAAGCAACAAGAAGAGGGCTAGGAAAGTAAACAAACAAACCAAACAAATCACAAGCAAACCCCACGTCCTAGGTCTAGAAGATGCCCTCACCTTCAAACCCCACGTCCTAGCTCAAAAGGGGGAAAAAATGCAAAAAAGGATGAAAATCCAAGCTAGATCTACACTACCCCAAGGCTCACACATGGGAGGAGGCCGTACCACTTCTCCTTCTACAACTATGAGCCACTAAACAACAAGTGTAAGAAGAAAAATGTACAAGAAAGCCTAGAAATTGACAAAGGAGGTTGAGAGATAGCTACCAATCCCTTTGGGGGTCTTTAAATGTTGTGTGGATGTCTTTGGGCAGCCAAAACCCCTTCTCAACCAGATCTGAAACCTGCAAATCAACAAGGTAGCCTTGCTGGAAAATGCTACACACAACCAAGCAAAGTGAAAGAAAACTTTTGTTTTTTAGGGCAAAAATTTTCCGCAAGAAAGATGTAGTAGAAATTGATTTAAGTGATCAATCTTACTAAGTTAAGCTAGCTGAAATGTATGTGAATGAACAACAATATAGAAGAAGAGTAAAGGGTGAGAAAAGCATGGAGTATAGATGTGTCTCAAGAGATCCTTCTTGCTTGTGGTGTTCCCAATGAAACCCTTGAAGCCAAACCTACAAAAACTTGAAAGATGGTGTGCATACAAGAGATAATATGTTGAATATGTTAACAAGACGACACTTCAATCCTATCTAACACATCAAGATATATAGATCTACAAGAACATGCATTGATAAATCTACCCAAGTAACACTTTACCTAAGATCCAATGTGTACCATCATCAAACAAATCGATACAAGTTTATCTCATATGCATAAGAAGAACAAGAACATGCATTGCTCCTCTAGTTATCCTCCAAAGCTTCTTTTTTATTATTACTCAAGAAAATAGATCTTGGAGAGAAAATACTCCAAAACCCTAAGAGCATAGAATGGAAATGATGGAACAATAGAGAGAGAGAGAGTGGAAAATCAAGTAGCATAACAATAGCTCAAGATATGGTGAAGAAAAGAGTGAGGGGAGGGTTCCTTTTATACTTGGAGAGGCAAACTCACCCCTCTTGGATCAATGCCAAGTGTCCAACACCAAACAAAAGAGGAGATCCCTAGGCTAGGGCGCACCATCTAGGGTTAGATCAATAGATCTAGGGTGTAGAAATGATGGAAAAGGTTGGGATCAAGCAAAAAGGGTGTGGGAGGCCTTGGGATTGATGCCAAAGAAGTGGAAAGGTTTCAAATAATTTTTTTAAAAAAATTATTTGTGGAGTTTCTAAAAGAGGGAGGGCATAACTCCTCTTGGAGGGCGCACCTCTTGGGATGAGGTAAATGAATGGAAGGTGAGAGATGAGTGAAGTGAGGTTGGGATCACACAAAGCACAAGTGAGAGGCCATGGGATCCGTGCTAGGGAAGAGGAAGAACCTCCAAGTTCCAACAATAAAAAACGATTTTTTGTTGGAGATCAACAAAGGAGGGGCGTAACTTCCTTGGAAGATGCACCACAAGGGGGAAAAACAAGAAATGGAAAGGAATTAATGAGGTGGAGGGAGTGGGGTCACCTCAAGGGGTGATGTGGAGGCTAGAGGGAGTGAAAACACATGAGAGGGGGGGGCAAGTAAGTCACAACATCATCCACCAAGGAAAAACGTCAATCCCCCTAGGGGGGGCGTAACTTTTGAGAGTGGAGAGGGGGTAAGGGGTTATAAAAGGTTGGAAAAGGTTGGGAAGGTCATGTTATGCTTAGGGGGTCTCTCTCTAACCATTATTTCACCTTTTTCATCCTTTAAACTCATTATTACAATTTTACAATTTTGCCATGTTTGGACTTTAACAATTAAAATTGCTATTTTATACCGACTGACACTCCGGGTGGACAAACCCATGGCTAAAGTTGCCCAACTGAGCTGAAACTTGGTCCATGGATGTAGGGGGTGCTATTCCATTTCTTTTGAGCACAAATAGCCCTATCAAAAGTCCAAGGACCTAGGTTTTACAATTATTGCTCAAAAATAATTAATTAATTAAATAATTAATCCTCCAAACTTAGGAAAAATTAATTAATTAAAAAAAACTAACTTAGACTCGATGGAATTCCGCGAAACTTTCTAAGATGTCTTGCATGGTCATTTACAATGATTCCCTATAATAGTTACCAAAAGATAAGCCCACTAGAATGTCGTTCACCACTTTGGAGGAATTATTGCAAGTGTGAGGGAAAAACTCAAGGGAAATCAAGAGGGATGAAAAGACCAATTGATAACCTGAGGATAAAAAACCCTCGGTGAAAGGAACTCTCCCAGTGAACCGATCCCAAGGTAACTGACCACATAACTCATGCAGACCTATTACATTATTAACCCACGCAGGGGTGTGGAAATTCCAATTACAAAAAGAAGTGTTGAGGTCAAACATGTCATGTAGAACCAAAGTCTTCGACAAATTTGGATCTGATGATGCATCTCTTCATGGCATATGGAGTTGACCACCTATGTTGGAGAGGCGGTCAACAAGGCCCATATCCTTCATATCGAACTCCTTTGCAAGGTCCTCCTTGCATGAGTGTATCAGCTGCTCATCACCAGTTAGTATTAAATCATCAACATAAAGAACAATGATTAAAAGCTTACCCTTGTAGATCCATCTCAAACCTACCACTGATTTGTTGACTGGTCTTGGGACAATTTCCCATGCACTGTTTTTGACAATGGAGTCATACTCCACCATTGCATCAACCCAAGTGGGATCCTGCACTGCTTTCTGAAAGGAAGATGGTTCAGTCACAATACATTTTCTCATGAGAGCCATGTATCCAGTAAATCGATCAGGAGACCGTCTTTGTCTGTGCTGTGAAGTAGGGGCTCCTACATTCTGTGCAACATCCAGTCTCAATCTATCAATTTCCGTGGTGTGCTTTCTGCCATTTCTGATGGATGGCTCTGCATGAGTGGCTTCCTCCACTCCATGAACCTCCTCATGTGGCTGATCCACATCTTGAGACTCATCTTTGGGAACCAACAGTGCCTCCTCTGCATGCAAGTCTAGCTCCCTCTCAAGCGACAACTGCATGGCTTTCCCCTCATCGAATTTTATATCCCGTCGCATAACAATCATCTTACTATTAGGCAAATACACACGATCATTATGGGGTGTTTCTGTGTACCCCACAGATATCCCAACTTCAGCAATCGGCTCCAGCTTCTTGATGGAGTTGAGGGACAACCTCATTATTAGATCCTCATACACACGTTGCCATTGGAGGCATGCTCTTTGGATCACCCTTGGACAGTTTAGGGTAGGATCACATTGGCTTTGGGTGGAGGTTGAGCACCAACTTTCATGGTTAGACAGGATATTATGCTAGCTATGCCACCTTCAAGAGATCTAGACAGAGGAGCATTTCGTTTTCTACTGCCCCATTTATTATGAGATCAGGGGAAGGTTCTACTGTTGTTTTAGGAAGTCACAGAATTCCCTCTCTTGTTTTTTTACGTACCAGACTAGAGATGCTTGGATTTGTTCATAAGGGAGATTCTCTGCTTCAGATCCTACTCTCTTCACCCCCCCTAGGAGAACCCCACCGGGATGATCACATCCTTCTTCTCGATGCTCCCATTTGACAGGAGCACCAAGAGGTAAGCTTATAGCAGTACCTTTTGCGAGTCTAGATCTGTAAGACCTTGGGGGTCCATATGTTCTCCATGAAGGAGTTGCTCTACTTCCTGAAGATCCCTTTCGGAGGTATTGTCTTAGGTCTCGGGATAGTACACACCACACCTTCAGGGAAATGAGTTGTCTCATCATAAATACAAAGGCTGGATCACAAGCATAGGGCTAACCGGAGCCCGAGAATCTGCACTCAAGCTGATCACAAGCAGTTTAGCTTCAACTTTTGCACGTAAAGCAGTGACAGAGGGCAACGACGGAGGAGAGAAGGATTTGGGGGCAGGAGGAGACCCGTAGACAGTTTGTATGGATGTGATCCATACTAGTACAGATTTTAGTGTACGGCTACCAGATTTCATGGTGGATCGCTCAGGTAACAGACAAGGGATTTTAGATGCTAATGGAGAGGAGTTTGCAGTGTGTGGCTTCGGTGATCGTGGGCATCCTTGAATTCCTGGGTTTGATAATGTGTACCGGCGTTGAAGTCAGTCAAGGGAACGCTTTTCCCTGGAATACATTTCTCTGAATCTGACTGAGATTGATGGCGGAGTTTGGGCAGTGGTGCGTTTGAACATTTTATCTTTATGTAATGTCTGTAAATTGCAAAGTCACATGATTCATATATAATTACCCTGAATGGATTTTAGCTTCTGAAATAAAACCTGTAGTATATTGATATTCCCACTTAAGTTTGAACTAGATTCCAATGGGATTTTTTTTATTTTTTTCTGTTTAAAATGTAAATTCCTAGTTCTTCGTTTTCACTAGCTGTGAATGTGGAAAGTGTGGGCACTATCTAGAGACAATAAATTTCTAACTCTTGGCAGCTTGGTTACTTAACTAATAAAGAGCATAACTGTTTGAACTGCTTAGTTTCCAAGTTGAAGAGTTAAAGGGCATACTTTTTAATGACTCAAAGATCACATGCAAAACTTAGAGATTGTTGTGAGTCTATAAATGTTGTTTTTGCAATTCATTAACTGTCTAAACAACTCGAAGGAACATTGCTATTTCAAGTGCCAAAATGTAATTTTGCTGTTCATGGTAAGGACCCAATCTTAGAATTCTTGAAATGAAATTGTACATCATAATTGCCCTTGGGAGACATCTCTAACAAAATATTAAACAATGATCTATCAATTTGTTTTCAATTTATAATTTCACATTTTTTTTTTATTTTTCATATTATTAAATGAGTTTTCCTTTGCCTTAATTCCCTACACCATTTTATGATAACATGAGTATTAAGCTATCATGTTCAATTTACTTATCCACTTGATGTATGATTGGATGGTAGGATGCTCTCAGGGATTTATGGTGTGCAGTCTTTCCTGAGTGTGAACTAATTGGTCTGATATCAGAGCAATGGAAAGAAATGGGCTGGCAAGGGCCAGATCCATCAACGGACTTTAGGTATGCTCTAACTGTTGGAATTCCCTTTTAATTTAATAAATACAAAGATAAACTTATATCGTTTCTGATGAGAACACGATAGTCTTTGATACAGTTTGGTTCAAAGTATTGTGTTGATCTATTTCTTCAATGCTACTTTGCCTAAAATAATTTCATTTTTTGTGAACAGAAAGATTACATAATTATGATATGCTGATTGTTTACAGTGTTGAAAAAAATGAAGTTTGATAATATAACAACTATCCGAATTATGTAAAATTCATTATTTACTGTCCTCATCTTTCTGGTCTATTAACCGTTATGTATTCAGGAGTTCTGTTGTTATGTAAGATTATAGAGAGTTGAAACAAATCTTCTTTTTGCTACTCTGACTGTTGTGACCAGGTTGTTGATTATGCCATAAGATATAATGGATGTTTGTTAAATGAAAGTACTGATAACTCGTAGGGGTGACAAAGCGGACATGGAGGTGAAAGCTATAATTAGATGGTATGTATCCCATAATGGATTATGTGATTATGCATGTAAGTCTTTGCATAAGGATCATAGGAAAGATCCATCATGAATTGATTGGACTTCATTTCTCAAGGATGTCAAGATTATCCAACCAAAACTGCCTGACAAGCAATAAATTCTAAACAGCAACCTTCTTGTATATTATCCCTTTAAGTTCACTGTCATTCACTTCAAACGAAATATTAAGTTTCACATTGACATGCAAATTAAACATAAAACCATCATGCCATGCCTTGCATAGGTGATGGTGAGTTAAAATCTCCAAAAAGTGATCCGAATTGGACTAGCCTTTTCAACAAACAATAATGATAAAAATGGGTGGATGTTGTAAGTCCTTATACTCCTCCAAGGATCTAGCCAATAACAAGCACGAAACAAGAAGGAAACCTAACAAAGTGCATATTTTCCTTACCAATTCCACGAAATGCCAAGACAAAACCCTAGTTACCAAGCAATTTTCATTACCAAAGCAAAGAGAAAGAGCCTCCAAGAGTAGCGTACCACTTCCTTCCACAAGACGAGAGATAAACCATATCACAATAGAGAGAGAAAATGAATTTGCCCAAGTAGGGTGAAAATTTCAGCGAAGTATCCTTCTCCACATGGGAGAGCTATGATAAAAATGAATTAGAGGTTACCTCTATTTATACAAATCCTCTAACAAATAGTTTGTCCACAAATTTAGGGTAAAACACAAGATAAGGGGTCAAAATCCCTAATCTTGCCCCTTTACACAAAATAATACTTTTTTAATTCATGTTTTGCACATAAAGTAAAACCCTAAGTAAGACATCCTCCTTCTAGGGTGAAGTTTTGGCAGTTTTGCAAGTCGTTGGAGTAGGATATGGGTGAGATGGGCCTCTGAAGGCCACATGTCGTTGATCCAAGCCTGTCCTCCATGATCCATGGCTTCCTTCCTTCAAAACGTGCCAAGTGTCCTCAACCACCACCAAACCCTAGCCCTACTATTCCGTGCCCACAGTCAGTTGTATGGACTGTTTCGTACGGCCCAGAAACAACCACTCAAATTCTGAAATTTGCCTCGAAAACCATGCTCGAAATGCCTTGATTTCTGTGCCAAATCCGTACAGCTGTATGAACTGTACAAAATCGTACGCACTGTACGGATCCGTACAGTATGGCCTCCCACACCAGAAAAATATTTCGGCCCAAAACTCACAAATTTTTTTCTCGAGATTTGTGCCCTCCTTCCTTGGAAAACATGCCCTCTTTGCTGCTCACTTTCCTCTCTCAAGCATACTCAGAAAATCTCTCTCAATCTCCTCCCGATGTCTTCTCAACATTCGACATGTCTTGCACACTACCCAATATATTCTTTTATAATCTGAAAATGACATTTTCCCCCCAAAGTGTCTTTTCACCTTCCCCAACCCTAGATCCAAAGGCCAAGATTAGATCTTGCCTTTTTCAAGATCAAGGGTCATGATCCATTCCCTCCAAAATGTCTCATTTAAATTAAAGTGATTTTCACTTTATTACATAAGTGCTTTATGAAAATAAAGTCACTTTAAAAATAGAAGGTACACTTTATTAAAAAGTCACTTTAATCAAAGAACCACTTAAAACAACTTTATAAAAACTATTACAGAGTTAAGTGCATGGTAGTGTAAACATTAAGGTAACATCTGCATACAAGGCAAAACATGTGGAGTACCCCCCGAGCTAAAAAGCTAACAATAACCCATTCCCACCTAGCCATCATCACTTCAAGTTGTTCCCCCTAGGGAAGTTGCACCCCCCTCCTTGAGGAAACATTTGAAAATAAAAAATTAAGATGAGTGGGGCCCTCTCTCCCCTAGGGCGCCCTCCTCATGCTTCCACCTCACCCCCTTGGCCAAGTAATCACTTGCCAACTCATCCCTCCTCTCCATACCAAAAACCTAACTCTAAAATTGCACCCCCCTCTTGAGATGATCACTCTTGCTCATGTGTGGACACTTGGAAAGCATCCAAGAGGGGTAACTTTTCCTTCCCAAGTATAAATGAAGGCCTCCCCTCCCTCATTTTCCCATCTTCTCTCAATGTATTGTTATTATGTCCAAATCTCTCCCATTCTCTCTCTCTCTCCCATATTGCTCTCTCATTTCTCAATTTTGAAGCAAGTATTTGCTCAAGCTTGCTCATAATAGAAGAAACTTTGGAGGAACCATTTGCACTTGGAGTCTTCTTGGTGTTTCGTTGGAGTTTATTGAGGTGACTTGTTTTTATGCATTGTTGAGTTCTTAGTTTTTAGATTAGAGTAGGAGATCCAAGCAAAGTACTTTGCTTGGATAGATCTAGAGTAATATTGCTTTAGATCTTAGTAGTGTAGTATCCTTTCTTCTTCAAAGTATTTTGTTGATGTTTAGGGATCTACTTACCTCTTGCTTGGTCTTGTAGCTTTGCTCACTTGTTTGCAGGTTGCTTAAGGGTCAAGGAGGAGCAACTTCAGATTTGAAAGTTGTTCATTTAACCCAATCTTATTTCCTTCATAGTTTCGGTTTTGTTTATCTACTGTAATTTCTGAGTATAAGGGTAGTTTTATATGCTGAAGTAGATCAAAATCGACTACAAATACTGCCATATTTCATCTTATATTTCTGTTTTAACTTAACATAAATTTTCTGCAGGGTTTTTTGTTGTTTTTTTTGCAGTTTTCCAACAAGTTTTACTTGCTGGTTTTTGCAGGTCTGTGACAGAAAATGAGGAGGAAAAACCCTCTTAGGGCCTTAAAACATCAACTACAACCTCCTAGGTGGGGTACCTACACCCCAACACTTCTCTCTTCTATTATCTTTGTAAGCAAGCCCCCAAAGAGTAACCAAGGGCTTGCACTTCTCATAAAATAAAATTTCTGCAAGTTTTTTTAGTTTATTTGCCTACACCTAGGAAAGTGATTGGCCCTGCCAACCTTTCTAAATCGTAAGGCTCTCTTGCTGCATTCTATTCTCTGTTTTTAGTTTCTTTTCAACCCACTTTGACACAACAAAGGAAGGCTTGCCTCCACCTTGTGCCATTGTTTAAGGTTTGGTTAACTTAGTTTTATTTCAAGCATTTTTTTATTTACTTGTTTGCCTACACCTTGGAGTGTGATTGGCTTTGCCAACCCCCGAAATCGTAAGGCTAGACTAGTGTGGTTGTTTCATTTATGCTCAATAATGGTTTATGTTATGTTATGATTCATGAAATAATCATATGCTAGTGTAGGCCCATGGAGGCATAATAAGTTTATATTGCTCGTTTAGTTTTTCCTTTTCCTTGCAAGCTACATTTCATTCAAGTACTTTTCTTTCAAGTTTTTTTTTTTTTCACAAGTACTTTCTTCTAATGTCTTGCAATCTCATGGGCATGGTGTAATTTCATGGTTTAAGGCAAACTCAATTCTCATTTTTGCAAGTTTTATTTCAAGTACTTCATGCTATTTCAAGTTACACACTTTTGTTAAGTACTTCCTTTTTACTTGCAAACAATCTCTTTTGCATTCAAGCACTTGACACTTTAGCAAGCACATCTTGCTCAACACACAACCAACTTAATACGCCTTAGTTTCATAGGCTAGTTTTAATAGGTCACTCACTACTGACCCAACTTTGCCATCTAAACGATAACTGTAAGGAAGCAACGGGAGGTGCTAGATCGGGGACGATCTCACGACGCTTGGCGTCCTTCCCGGGAGTACTTCTTTTCTTGGGTTGACCTGTGGAGCTAGGGTGGGGCCTTGTTTGCCTCACTTATTAAGCACCCAACAACTATTTGGTACAAGCGGGGGGAGTTTTGGGGTTGTCATTTAGCTTAGGATTCATACTCTAACTTAATAGCTTAACTAATCCTAATTCATCTACTACAACTTTGGGAAATCTACATTGGCATATCTTTTATGGTTGACACTTAAGTAATCTTGCAAGCACTCTACTTTCCATTTACTTTCATGCAAGCTTATTTCAGTTTTGTGGATGTTGACTAAGTGATTTAGAGTTGCTCCCTTGCCCTTGGAGGCTTCCTTCGAGCATTTTAATTTTCAGTTTTAAGTTGTTTTGGTTTATTGGATTAGCCCCTTGAAGTTGTGCATCCTTTGGAGGCAACTTCATTGTTTGGGTTTGTGTTGTCTATTTGTGTATGCTATTGAAGCAACCCCTTGGAATTGCGCATCCTTTGGAGGCACTCTATTGTTTGGGTATCCAGGCTTGATGTGTTGGTGTGATCTTTTCCTTTGAAGCAATCTTTATTTCCTACACAATCAAGTAATCAAGTTAGTGCTTATTCCTTTTCTTGTTCATAGTTGTATAATTGTATGATTGTTGTATCTTTAACATTCTTAGATTTGTAGATAGCTGTTATCTCTTTTAGTTGTATCTAGCTCTAATTTCATTCTTTGTAATCTTGTTGTAACTCTTTGTAAAATCTAATCTCCTTTAACTTTAGTTGACCCCTTGTCCAACCTTAGGCACTAGTCTTTAGTTGTCTTAGGAAAAGGGCTTGCCTTTGCATTTGAATAGTTGCACTTTGCATTGTTTGCCTCTCATATAGGCTAGATTCCCCAAAACCATTAACTAATTAAAACCAATTCCTAGAAATTAACTTCTTAACTACACATAGTAACTAGGGTCTACCCCCCTTGGCTTCCCTAGGAGTAAGCCTAGACAAAAGAGGTTCAAGTCGTGGTGACAATGGGCTTTGAACCTAGGCATTGTGCCTCCAAGGACACACTAAGTGAGTTGGACTTAGCTCATGTTTGCAAGTGTTATTCAAGGAAGATAGGTTAATGTCCTTATTAGTTTGGACCATAATGGAAATTAAATCAATATTGATTTGACAAATCAATTATTAATTCCAGACCCGAATATAATTGAAAGGGAAGATATTTTTCAAATTAAGGAGTTACAAGTGACAATTGATGAATATGAATATATATCTCAATTCTATGTTACAACTATGTATAAAGAAGATATTGACATCATTATCGGGTTACCTTGGTTTAAAAATCTTGGTACCTTCATCTTAAACATGAAGAAAAAGTTTGTGACGTTTCTCCATAAGAAGAAAATGATGTCATTTCAAGACGCTACTATGAGGTCAAAATCGATAATACCTTCTGTTGCCGTCCTAATACACACTTGCTAGCGTGAGCTAAGTCCAACTCACTTAGTGTGTCCTCGGAGACACAATGTCTAGGTTCTCAGTCCACACTGTCACCTTGACTGGAACCTCTTCCTTCTAGGCTTACTCCTAGGGAAGCCAAGGGGGGTTGTCCCTAGTTACTAAGTTAATTTTAGTTTGAATGTTCTAGGAGTTAGTTTTAATTTGTTATAGACCGAAGGGGAAAACTAGCCTATGATGACAAGCAACAATGCAAGTGCAGGTCTAATCTAAATGCAAAGTCAGCCCTTTCCCTAAGTCAACTAGAGACTAGTGCCTAAGGTTGGGCAATGGGGTCAACTATGTTTGAGGGTTGTTCAATTACAAAGTGTTTACAAATAAATCAGAGTTAAACTACCCCAAACCAAGATTACTTTTACTTACAAAGAATTACAAAGTGTTACAAAGTTTACAACATGTACGAGGGATACAAAGATATACAAATTAAATACACTAATGTAAGTGAGACAAACAAGAGCCAAGCATGCCCCAATAGCACTTACACTATTGGACCGCCTTCACTGGCAACAATCACACAAAGCACTCGAGGATCAAAAGTAGTGCTTCCCCAAGTGGGATACTCAAAACTTCCTTGATCCACACCACAACAATAGATAAAATATTTCAATGTTTTAATCAAATAATCACTTAGACATAAGAAAGATTAACCATTTAAGTTGCAATAGATAAAGATTAAACAATGATATTACCACCAATGATGTTTGCCTATCGATACATCTACTTTTCCCCAAACATACAAGAGTGATCTATGCAACTAGGTGTTTAGGAGTTTCTTAAAGATTGATTAATTTTATTCCCTTTTCCCCCTAAACTAGGTGTGTGCCTCAAGCTTCCTCCTCCCTTGGCCAAATAACTGCCTGGTGCTCAAGATAGTAGGGCTACGAGTCCCTACCCTAGCTTCCAAGGTCAGCCCGCATAGTAAGAAGTAGTCCAGTCGCGGGATCTCCCCAACGAAACCACGGGACGGTCCCCTGCCACTACCGCCTGGACTGTCCCTCAAACCCGTTTTAGATGGTGGAGATGGCTGAATGGGGCCCCTAAAATTGTTCCTAAGTGTTATTATGACCCTCGGGCAGGTCTTTAGATGTGTTGGATGTGTTTTAGATGAGTTTTAGGCACCTTAAAAGTGTGTTTTTAGCGTATGGCCGTGAGCAAATGTATGAGAAATCGATTGCTTGTAATGTGTGATTAAACCACCATTAACATGTCAAGATGTAGAGAAATGATAGCACAATGTTAAACCATTAAAAGAGCATCATATGAAAGGAACGTTTGCAAGATATTGAACCATAAACCATGAACCATTCACGCGTGTAATGAAACTATAACTGAAATGAGAGATGAAAGATATAAACCATGAGCATGTACGTGTTAGATCATAAAGTAAAACAACTTGAGCACATAGATACTTAACACATGAACATGAGATCCATAAGCATGAAATCAATACACAAGACGTGGTTTAAAGTTGAAGCTAAAACGTGAGTGTTATACCACAAATGTGAGATAAATGATGTGAGAAGTGTTTGCAATAATGTTAAAACGTGAGTGCTTAAAACCTGAATGAGGCCGTGAGCTAATAGATGCTTAGACCATAACCACATAACCCATAAGGATTATACAAATGTGCAAGACGTGGGTTAAGCAAGCTAGGACGTGAGCTCAAAAAGTGTTAAACATGTGCAACATTAAACCATAAGCCAAAGATACGTGATGTGCTTGAAGTGAAAACTAGGCCGTGAGCTCAAGAAGTGTGTGCTTAACCTTGACAAGACGTGAGTCCAAGATGCAAGTGTTAGACCATGTATTAGGACGTGATCTCAAGTGTGCAAGACGTGGTCAAAAGGAAAGTGAGACGTGAGCACTTAGAAAATATTCAACATCAACATATCATCTATCCATCACCACCATTTGCTAAGCTTACGAAAGTAATATGCTTGAGAGATAAACTACTTAGCAAAATGAAATTGAAACTTAGACCATATGTATCACATGTATCTAAAGTAACCTAACAACTTAAGATGAAATAGATAAAAGCATTCAAGATAGCATTCAAGTTATTAAGCCATTAACCATGAGAGCATTAGCATGTGAAAAATAAAAGCTTAATGGAAATGAAACTTAGAGAAGATCACTATCTAAGATATTCTAGATAATCAACATGTAGACCATCAAGATTAATTTCCTTTAAGCCAAGGCGATTTTGGGGATGACTCCCCCAAGGTGCCGGCAAGTGAGATTAGATTTATGATTATGGTTTTATTCTTAAAGCAAGAAAGAACAAAACTTAAAAAAAAAGAAACACCACTACAATGGCCAAGGTGGTGGCAATGCCTTCCAATGTTGGCCAAGGAGGGTAGCTTAGGTTATTAACAAATTAATGAATGAAATGTAAACTAAACTAACAATTATATGGACAAATAGATAAACTAAACTAAAGTAAAAGCAAATAGATCTAAGTTAGTTTATGATTTTAGGATCCCAAAAGTGAAGAAAAATGA
>ML779425.1:787278-813717 GCA_009831015.1 Picea engelmannii
CATTCGCCATACAATATATACAATGTTTTTAGGTATTCCGTAGATACCAAAACCCTAATCCCTTGGTACGGACTGCCAGACGCAGTTGTTGTAGCGCACCCACACACACACACACATGCAAAGAATATAACACATACCCAACACAGAGCGCCTTTCACCACTTTGGAGGAAGTCATGTGGAGGGAAAAACTCAAGGGAAGTCGGCCAGGAGCTTGTCTGGTCGACAACCTGAGGATAAAAAACCCTCGATGAAAGGAACTCCCCCAATGGAAACACCCAAGGTACCTGACCTAACTATGATCCATGCAGACTTATTACATTATTAACCCACGCAGGGGTGCGGTAATTTCGTTTACAAAAATTTTGTGCTGGGGTATCAGATACCCAAGTAGAACCAAAACTGTCTTCATCAAATTTGCATCTGGTGATGCATCTTCACGGCACATGAGTTGACCCCTAGCTGAATAGGCGGTCAACACCTTCATCAAAAGACTTTAAAGATATCTCGAAGGTTATCCTTCAAGAAAATCTAAAGTCAATATCAAGGATGCAAAATGAATTTGATGAAGTTATCAAGGATAAAAACGAAAAAAAATTCTCGTTCAAAAAAACATAGTCAAAAGCTACTTAATCAGATCAAGAAGTCAAAGAATTCAAAACAATGCGTTCAAAGGTTAGAACAAGAAAAAGACAATCTCGAGAAGAGCCTATCAGAAAAAAATGAAGAAAATTCTCATTTGAAGAACGTTAATCAAGGGTTACTTGAACAAATACAAAAGTTGAAAAAGAGAAACTTGAAAATACAGACATTAAAAATATCAACAAATCAGATAATGAAGAAAATTTGCGATTAAAAATCATAATCAAAACCTACTTACGCAAATAAAAAAGCTTAAGAATGATAATAAGTCTCTGAAAAACAAGTTAGAACTGCTTATAGAAAATGAAGAATCAAAGTTTTTTGATGAATTAATCCAAGTTATGGAAAAAGGAACAAATACAAATCCAATCCACATCACAACTCAAGAAGATGTCGATCCAGTTGAAGAAAAAATATATAGGGGTGTTGGAGTACAAACAATGGGAAATCCAAGTGTACGTACTAATAGAAGTTCATCAATTAACCAAGGAACATCAATGCGTGAAAAAAATCGTATACTGAAATTAAACAAAGAAAACACTACAAACATGATGAGGGAAAATAATGTTACAAGAAATCCTTATCGACATCCAAACCATAAAAGAAGATATCCTAAACAGTCAGAGTATCAATATCACTCAGGTCGTGAACGACTAACTTATCGTCCGAAAAATATCGATACCAACGCAATTCAGTCTCATGATAACCATTCATCGTGGAAATGCAACAATCTGCAAAAGATTCAATTAGGATGGTCTGACCATTTCACAATTCGACAGTTTTGCTCAACTCTTTGTCTCTCATATCGTCTCGTATCGTCAATCTTGACAATGCCCAAAACAAAGAATCACGCGAAGACATTGCGATCCGGAACAAAGATGTAAGCCTCTCCATAAATATGCTTTGAGGAAAAAACATTTCTAAAGGGGAAGGCAATGTAAAAAACATAAATATATATAAAATATATAGATAAATAATCATTAAATAATAATAATTAATACATCATAATGAAAAGACATGTCTTATCCAAAAGACATGTCTATTAATGAAAGGACACCTTTGCGTGGGTATATATGGCCCTTATTGTCATTGTGATCAATCATCTCATATTGCATCCTATCTTATTCAATTATTTATTATTATTGTCCTATATGGAATTTAACCTATTGTCCTATTTACATTGGATATTTACATAAAGTGAACCAAGTTGGTTCACCACAGATTGCCATCAAAGAATCTTTTGTGGATTGGGGATTGATTTCTATCTATGAATTCCATATTCCTAAGTATGTGTTTAAATTCCACCTTTCCGAGGGATATTCCCATTTCCTTGTATGTCATTGACACCATATTTGAGTGGAGGGTGGATCCCAAGGGCTATTATGGAGGAGGCATTAGAGTGGTTAGAGGAGTATGGTTAGGAGGTAGGGGAAGATGACCTAGAGCCATTAGGGGGGTAGGAGTAGGAGATTGAGAGTGAGGAGGAAGATGATGATGCACTAGCCTCAACACCACCTCCTGCACAATGGGAGACACCCACCAGTAGCCATCTGACTTTGTCCATAGTAACTTCTTCTAGAGGACGAGCTATTACCTTTTCCCATAAAAGGGGTAGAGGGATTCAATAGTTAGTTGTTAGATTAATCATTGTAGATGACTCATGATGTTGAGATACATTTATTATATATTTGATGTAATTTTGTATTGTGTCTTCATTGGACAACTATCATTATTGAGAGTTAATGTTTGATGTATCATTTGACATTGCAATTATTTGATATTAGTGTTAGTTTATTTTTTTAAAAACTTGAAAAAATGATTTTATTTTGTATATTTTTAATGCTTGTTGATATTGTTCCGGATATTTTATGTCTTTAGGTCAAGACCCTCAACGTTTTTTTATTCCAATGCCGATGTTTGCAACCCTCCATATTTGTTATGTGAAGAAATATATGCACCATATTAAAAAAACTCCTTGTTTTCCTTACTGAATTTTTCTTTTTTTCTAGACTTGAATTTTCTTCCAATAGAATTACCAGGCAGAAATCATGTATTTCTCCACCAAAATTTGCACATAAAATGATTCTTTTAGTGAGATTAGGTCCTTGTGTGGCTAAGAGTCAAAGGTTACATTTATAATGTATTACTTAAATCTATAGCAAATCAAAACTAAGAGTCAAAGGTTACATTTATAATGTATTACTGAAATTAAGTAATACATTATTTTAGGGGGAACGTTAATCAACCTGTTTTAGTGAATGTTCCAAATATGTGTGTATATTCAATATTGACAAGGGAAGGGCATATATACATAGATATGTCTCTTCTTAGAAATTTGGTTACTTTGTAGCCATGTTAAAACAGAGAAGTAGAAAATAAATGAAATTCTATTAATGTCCACTGATGACCAAAATTGATCAATGGGACTGGAAAGTACAACATGTCAAAATGTGTGGTAAGGGGAGTGCAAAAGCTATCTCCCATGAGTACAATAGAAAACCTAAAGCTAAAAGAACAAGAAGAAAATCCTACACATCGTAGGAAGCCAACTATAGAATAGAATCTCAAAATAGTAGAAGCGATCACAAAGATATTCGAGGTTTGTACATGCTTGCAATCATCATATTACCTCACAATTTAAGGCATTTAACTCTTTAGAAATTATTTCAGAACTTTTGATGAACCAACCTTCCAAAGCCTATAAACAGACTCAGAAGTTAAAGGTTTTTCAAAGGTTTCAATACTTCAATTAAAGTGATTAGTGTTTCAAGCAAAAGCATTAGATACATCAATCAGGTTATGTATGTGACTGGCAAAAATTGATTGCTACATGTATATGTTCACATGGAATGTCGTTGGTTTAACCTAGCAAGTTTAGGCATTTGCTCTACTACAATTTGGTGATGGTTGGAATCTTTGAGAACTATTATTGTCTTGTGTTTCTAGGGGTGGTGGGCTTATTTCACTTGAGAACCTGCTCTTTTATGCAAATAAATATCCGGTATGTACATGTCTTATGGATTGTGCTACTTTATTATTTACTTTTGTTTTACTAGAATGATTTTAAAAATGTAATCCATGATAACGTTACCATGTAAAGTTAAAACAAACCACTTCTAATGTTATTCTGAAACTTGAATATATGTCCATTTTTTCGAGTGCAGAAATCATTCCAAAGATTACTACACAAACAAGAAGGAAAGCGAGCTACTTGGGAGTACCCTTTTGCTGTCGCAGGCATCAACATATCTTTTATGCTTATACAAATGTTGGACTTACGCTCAGGTTACTAATTACTCTAGGGCTCTAGTTTTGGGACACTTTCTGTAGCAGTAGATCATCCCTGATTTCTTAGCATGTATTTGAATGTATACTTATACAGTTTTTTGAAGATAAATGCTCATGGTTGTGCCTATTGAAAGGGATATTGTTTACATGATTTTTAGGAAACATCGAAATATTGCAACTAGGGTTTTCCAGGATTAGGGTATGCCTAAAAAGTCAGGGTGTCAACATAATTTTTATGGTTATATAAATGTTGGGCTTACTCTCATGTCTTATTCTAGGCTATTGCTTTGGGAGGTCTTTGTAGATCATCCCTGATTTCTTAGTATGCATTGTTCAAATCTAGAAGTTTATTTTAAGTTGTGTATTAATCACAACATCTTCATTATGCATTAGATTCTATGTACATAAGCTGGTTTATATGGGAGCTCATAATTTGTAAGTGTTTTAGTCTTAGGTCTTTATGGTACTGACTTTCAGTATTTTGTAGAAGACCACTTTTATGTAAAAAGAGCTTAATCACTTTTATCTGTAACTTGGGCCTTAAGTTAGGGTTTATCGTTCTTTTTATATAAATAGGATTTTCCCCCTTTTCTTTTGTAACTTTTATCTCTTTAACAATGTAATCAACAAAGTTCCATTGGAGAGTTTTTTTCTCCATACAACCTGGACTTGTAGGTGCAATTCACCCTTGAGTGTGCAGGTGCCCCCTAACTACTGTGATTTTGGCTTTACTATTATTTTGAGCTTCTATATGGTATATACATACTTCTATTTCTATTTCAGTTTAGATCTGTATTAGCATTAGTGGTGTGCTGATTCACATCTAGGAACATTTTTGAAGTTGAGATCTAAACTAAAATGTCAATCAGCACACTAGTGATTGTACGAGGGACATTGTTCGAGTGGCCTATCAGGCTACATAGGTGGTCCAAATCCATGGTCGCCTTCTAGAATTGGTTTTAAATCTCTAAATCACTATTTGGTATATTGAACAACGCATCAACTGTGCACGTCCATAAGAGGTGTATGAAAGATTCATTTAGATTCATTTTCATTAAAGGGGTATGGAGGAAGAGTAATGGCACATTTGACTGATTGGATGCTAAGAGCCAAGCCTTAATGGACCTGAGACATGGAAAAAATAAAAAGCATTCTTATGCTCGATTTGAAAAAGCTAAAAGTCTAGTTGAAAGCTTAGAGTTTAGGGACAACTTTATATTAAAATCCTCTCAATCAACAGTTCCTTAGGCCATTGTATAAGTTGAGTTTGTTGCCCATCTCTTATGCCTCGAGAGCATTTTCAAGCTTGTCTTCTTTCCTCACAAGATACACATCCCGGGCGATTCACCAACATGAAGGGAGAGATGTCCCTACTTAGCCCTTCATTCTAGGATGAGATTGCCTCCATGTATTTCCCAGGGTGTAGGTGGTGCTGGTTCTCAGAGGCTTCCTCAGTCCTTCAGTCCATTGACATCTCTGTTGAGCACCTCTCCCCCTTGAGGGATTCTTTGGATGCTCCTAGCAACCTCTTCCCTCCAAAACGAGAGATCAATGAGGCACTCATAGAAGACATTTACTTGCAGTTTAGTAAGGTCAATTTCCTCTCCAGAGCCTCTTGACCCTAAGATGGCCTTTTACTCTGAGTACTTTTTGTAGCTGATAGACGACCTCATTGCCTATCTTGACTGCACTCACTGCCTTTGGTCACACAGATTTAGGATTCGTGGATCCAACTCCCAAGATGATGGACATTAATGCAGTCACACTTCTGCATGGAGAGCTTTCAAATTCGGCCAAAGTACACATTGTTCTAGGGCTCTATGCTGCCAGAGTTTAAACCTAGGTTGTTTGCATGGTACCACCCCATCTCAACCATTAAGCCACAGCCTGATGGAGTTTGGACATGCCAAAAGGCTCTGATTATGAAAGTACCTCTTGCCATAATATTGTTTTAACCTTCCCACCTTTTGCTTCCTTTTCTTAATGGCATGTAGAGTGATCTTTTAATTTTCTTTTTGTTCAAAGTTTTAATATTTGACTAATGAAGTAGTTTTGGATTGGCATCAAACATCAATAACAGTGTGACAGGTTTTTTAGTTCATCAAATCATTTTCTTGAGGGGTTGTGAAGCCCCACAGCTACTGGGTTTATGACATGTAACTGCTAGGAGAAGTGGGCCCTTTAGACATTGAACTTCATGTTGTAGGTTTAATTTTGATTTTATACTTCATCATTTTACATACTATAATGTACTTGCATCTTTACTATTTGCAGCCAAACCAAGCTCATTAGCGGGGAAACAATTTCTGAAGATTCTAGCAGGTGGATGTTAGCGTGGGTGGTCTAATTGTTTGTTTTAATTGAGTAACACTTCTTTTGTACTTCGATTTTCACTATGATATTTTTTGACCATCTTCTGGCAGAGGATGAGATGGCCTTTGACATGCTTTACTGTGTAGCATTTGAGATGTTGGATGCACAGTGGCTTGCTAAGCGTGCGTCTTACATGGAATTCAATGTATAGAACATTCTCTTTGATTATTATGACTATTCATTGTTTTACATAAGCTGCTTAGTTTTGATCTACTTCAATGTCTACTGAATATTTTTTCTATTCTGGCTTCTATCAGGAGGTTCTAAAAGCTACACAAGTACAGCTTGAGAGGGAACTCTCTTTGGAGGATGTTAGTTGTGTTCAAGATCTGCCAGGATACAATCTCTTGATTCAATAGCCTCCGTTTTGGATTTTAATTTTCCTCCACTGGTGGATACCAACTTAATCAGCATTATCATTTTTTCTGCACATAATCAGCATTATCATTTATTCAGTGCATAATGACACTGCGAGCACAGTTTTAATCCCTTTTGTCAAGACATGGATCCTTCTTGCGTTTTCCCATATCCCTTTTGATAAGACAGGGATCCTACTTTCATATTCAGATGACTTACTGTGGCCATGCTACAGGCATATATTTATCTGTATATACAAATACGTACCATTGATACAATATTTGAAGGTTAAGAGGCATGGAGATCATGATATTGGTTTTCATGATATTTTGTATGACAGTATATTTGAGAGTTTTTCTATTTCCTTGACTGCAAGGAACATACTCATCAACCGGCATGCTTTATGCCTGATCTGTTGTTTCGTGATAAACATCAATATGTTAATGCAAAAACATGTGAGCAAGCCATTGCCATATTTTGTGAATAAATATGTAAAAACTGACTCCAAAATGCACTAGCACACTGATTAAATGAAGGGAGCTGTATATGGAAAACTACTGATTAGCCCTACAAAAGAGAACTTGTTATAGCTGACTTACTAGTAACTAAGGCCTTGTGCGTATTCAAGTTTATAACCATAACAAATACTCAATATGTTCCTATCTTGATAATTTGTATTACCTCATCATCTTCTTAACCCAAGACCTTTGCTAGTTTTTAACCCCCAAGTCTATATTGTGGGGTGTAAATATGATTCAGAAGAGGGCATAATTCATGCTCTGGAATTCTGACTATTGATTTTAAACACTGCCCACTGTTTTTAACTTCATTTTAAAGGATTGCACATATGTGATCTAAATTCTATCAAGGATTTCCAACTAAGAGCCGTGGACTTATAATAACTATAATAATCATATTCAATAGTTAAACTAAAATTGATTCTATAATGTATTGATTATATTACATACTTTAATGTGATAAATTCAACAGCGATGTTTGACCAGTTTGATTGACTTTGTATCTCATGCTAGCAATCTTGCTAGGAAAACAATACGAAAAATACATTCATTGACATGTTGAATGTATCGAGATCAATGTGGCATGCCCTTTTGTATTGTGGCAAAAAAGTGACATAATATGTAAGCTTAGGACAATATCTCAAACACCTAAAAATGATATTGAATTTTTATAACGAAAGCAAGCCGTTCTTGTGATCACATTGACTATTCTTTGAAGCTTGAGGTGCATGCGTTGTTGCTGTACCTCTTTTACTTGCAATATGTTACAAATTATTATTTTTGTATATTTTTAACAAGCTGTACAGAAGTTATCATACAAGAGTGAGATTACACCAAGTGACGAGGATTTTTGTTGACAAGGAATATAGTGAAATCAGGGCTTTGATGAAGATTAACTAGTGGTATTAGGATTTTTGTTGACAAGGAATATAGGAAAAACAGGGTTTTGATGAAAATCAACTTGTGGTATTAGATGAAGGTCAGTCCATGTTATGGGTTATTATTTTTATAATGAAGGATGACTTGAAGGGAAAATCAGAACGTATGTAGGAGGGATTTTGTGTAAAGACTATGCCAAGTTTTGAAATTAGTGCTTTGCTTATTTTGGTGGGTAATCAAGGCATGATATTAAACAATTATAATCTATTACAAAATTATTACAAAAATTGAGTGGTTTCATAGTGCTCCATTCCTACATATAAAACCAAATGGTGCATTTTATCTATTTCAAATTTTGACCAATACTCTTGCTATCCTTCAATATTTGTTTACTCTACTAGTATTATCTTGGCTTTCCTTGATACCAAAAAGTTTTAATAAACAAGTTGAAAAACTTGTACTATCGTTTTTACTGCGAGTGGTACATTGGTATATCTAGAGAACAAAAGTTAATCTCAAACCTTGTTGGTGATCATACTTTGATAGGAGTATTTCATTTCTTTTTATTTTTAAATGCAACCTATATTACTTTATATATGTACTAGATTTACAACAGATAGACACAAGAGTTGTATGAAGATCCTCCTATTAAAGAACAAAAGTGTAACAAAAGGCTAACATATGAGCTTTCGCCCCAAGGGGCAAGGATACAACATCCTTTCAAAACATATAAACTTGAGCTTCAACATGAATTCTAGGTGGAAATTGTCTCATCAGAAGATGTTTCTGCACTTATTCACTTGAAAGAAATAGTGTACAATTGCATCGTATGTTGTAATTGTTTGGAACAAACTCTAGTAATTTAAGTGTTGCTTAAGAGAGGACCTTGCCAAGTGAGGGGCACTACAAAAATATCACTGAATTTGTATGTAACCATGCCTAAAAGGCCTTGGCAATTGGGCACCTCCATAGGGCATGCTCCATTAATTCCTCTTTTTGACATCGAACACAAAACAAATCGGTGACGCTTACTTTACTAAGTCTTGTTTTCATTGCTAGACCCTAATGGACCATCGACTAACCCAAAACATTGCATATAAATTGTTGATTTCTAGACTAGTTTACAACTGCAGTAAATAACCAGGATCTCAAGAAGATTAACCAAGCACAAATTACAAAAAAATAGGTCTGCTCGTTTCTCCATAGGCAATGCTCTTCCATTGCCACCCAACCATAGGCATCCTCAAGTACCACCCCTGAGTAGAGCATAGAATTTATCCTGAGAAACCCTTCTACACAAGGGAAGAAAACCTAGCACCTTTTCTTATAGAGAAGATCCATGCCAAAGACAAAATAATCAAGAACAAGCTCTATTCACTAGAGCAAACCAATAAGAAAGAATCCAACAATACTTATCTCAACATGGAGAAAACTCAACAATGTAAACCCTAGCTAGAGTGCTAGAGCACTAGTCCACCTCTAGTGCACCACCAAGACTGAGAGATATAAGACTTGCGCCTTCCTTCCTTCAGCAGTTGCAGCTGCAATTGTCGCTATAGCTGCAACTGCAATTCTCTTCCAAACTTGTGCTATGATATGTGAGAGTGTGTCAAATGAGAAGGGCGCTGCCCTTATTTATACTAATCTGACCAATGAATTTTTCTAGTGGGGCCGACCTGTCCTTTCTGAAAAATATATTTACTTTATCTTTTTCTGACAGGCCGACTTGACTTCTGGAGCAATATATATCTTGTGGGGCTTCTTTAATTCTTTCAATGGTTTTCCTTTGATGTTTTGGCATCTTCTTCTATAAGAAAGGTCATCCCATAGGTGAATACCTCCCGCAGCTACCAGAAACATCAACACTCCCTCTTAGCCAGGGAGGTATTCTCCATGATGTTTTTCCTCTAGTTCTCATAGTCTCGCAGGCTATGCCATGGTCCTCCGGCCATGCCATGGTCACACAGACCATGTTACTGGTAGCATTATCACGTCGCACATGGCTACACCCAATGCAAACCTTTTCTAGGGCCTCATCACCACTAGAATACACTAGGACCTACTCGCCCGTAGTGTGGTACTAGGACCTACTCACCTATAGTGCATCGTCAAGGACCTACTCGCCCATGACGTGTCCACTTGGTCAACTCCCAAGGGACGTGTCCACATGGTCTACTCCCATGGGACGTTGGGTGCCACCCCAGGACAACTTGTCACTACTCTGACAAGTGTCATGCTCAACCTCGTCTCTGAGGAGCGTTCTCCAAGTCGACCCAACTCAATATGGGGAGAATATTAGGGGCGTCCCCATAGATTGACCCAACCCATCCAATTGGGAAGAAGACCCGTCTTAGGTCAACCCAACCCAACACAACTGAGGAGAAGACCCGTCACAGGTCGACCCGGTCAGTCCATCGAGGAGAAGACAAGGAGAAGGCACAACACACTCGTAGATTGACCCGACCCACTGCCCTGGGGAGAATTTCTGGAGAGTGTCCTCACAAGTCGACCCAACCCACTACTCTGGGGAGAAGACTTGGAGAGATATCTCAACCACATGGGTTACAACCCAAAGATCGTTGGGCACCATCCCAGTACAACTTATCAGTCCGTAGATAAGTGACATACTCAACTCAGTCCATCGAGGAGTATCATCACAAAAGAATGTCTCACGAAGCTGCAATCATCAATACTCCCTCTTAACGAGAGGGGCATTCCACTCCAAGTTTATCACGAAAGTACTCGAACTTTGACTTGGCAAGAGGCTTTGTTATCGCAAAATCTGTACTTGCCCAAAGCCTAAGGCAAGTGGATGCAAGATTGACGTAACAGGGGGTGACCTGTCACTGTCACCTTAATAGGAAACCCCTTTTTGTTTAGGAGTATATCAAAGTTACCCTAGGGGAGGCGTCCCCAGTGACCTAAAGGGATGATAAGACTAAGGAAAGGATGCAAGAAATCCCCCCTCTCACTGGTCACTCAAGTAAAAAAGTTTTCTAGGTCTTTAAGAGATGAAACAAAGTGAATATATAGTGTACTTGCCCAAAACAAGACAACAAAGGAAAAATATAGCAGCTTTCAAGTACCAAATGATGTTGGTGCTTCATAAGACCATGGACCTTTGAAAAATAAGCTAGCTGATATAAATTTGCAGCAATGTAATAGTTTACAAGAACAATAAGTATTTTGTAACAGTTGCAATAAATATGCCTTGGAATTGCTTGAAAAGACAATGAAAAGGTAGCTTTAACAAGGCAAAATGATAATCAATTGTCACAAGCAAATTTAGCAATGTCTAGCTAGCATTAAATGTTGATTTTGCAGAGAATTTGCTGCAGTGAGATGGTTGTAGCAATCTTTTGTAACAACAAGAAGTTCTAGTGCTCAAAATTGCAAGAAAACACTGTGTAAACTTAGCATAAATCTAGTAGATTGTTTGATAGTTCTTACAAACAATTTCTGAATGAGTTAGGTGCAAGTTATGTAGATGTATGCAACAAATTAATGCATATTAGTATGGCTGTAGCAAATATTTGCAACAACAAGAAGTTAACTAGTGAATTAGTTTATCTTAGGGTTAGTAAAAGTTAGCAAAAGCTTTAAGGAAGAAGGTTTGAGTGTTTGTTTGATCAATCATTCACAAAAGCAAGTGGACTAGTGCCTTTAAGGGGTAATGGAGTCTATAGGTGACAATTCTCTCTTGGAAGTAATGACAAAATGATTATACTTGTCTAAGGTGAAGAGATGGATGGAGGAGGTGTTGGCACATCAAGGCCTCAAACATCCAAACCCTAAAGACAAATTCACTAGAGAGTAAGCAATTTTAGGCCCTAGCGAATCTTCCTTCCTTAGACTCAATGAAAAGTATTGAGGGCAACAATAACTAGACAATGGCTTCTAAAGAGCTAGCATTTAGGGATTTTGAAGTTTATCCAAGTTAAATCACCTTAACAAAGTATAGCAAATGAAGAACAAAGAAGTAGTAACTTAAGTTCTTTACTCCTAGGGTTTGTCAAGCAAACAATTTCATAATCTTTAACATGAATAAGCAAATATACCATAACAATTCAAATGAAATGAAGAATTGCAGATTTACTTACTACACCAACAATAATCAAGCAATAAAACTTTAGTTTTCCAAGTAACTTCACCAAGAAATGATCGAAGTTGTAAATTTTAGCCTCCAAGACAAGTGCGCCTCCCTATTTCAGCCAATAACTCCCAAAAAAGGGTGCAAATTTCAGACCACACTTAGTGTGTGATGAGCGATGATGAAAAATGAGAGTACTTTCTCTCTATTTATACAATATCAATGACCTTTAATTAATTTTAGGTCATAAAAAGGCTGACCTAGCCAAATTACATAAAAAATCCAGTTTTTACATAAATAAAAGTAATTAACCCCTAAAACTATCTTCAAGGGTGATGTCATGCCCTTCTAGGGTGACATTGAGCCCCTAAGGTGAAACATTGGGCTCCAGAAGTAGGACGTTTGGCCTCCAATGACCCTAGATGATGCCCACACGTGCCAATCAGTTCACAACTAACCTCAAGGTGCAAACCCTGAATCTGGATGACGTCTACGGTCACAAAGGTGATGTCACGGGCTCCCAAAGGTCAACATCTAGGTGGAAGAGCAAGATCCCCCTGGATCTAGGTGTGCCAGGGTGTCTCCGATGCAACGTCCTTCTTTCTTCCTGGTCCAAGTATATGACATATTCTTTCCCCTAGGTGGGGTTACAACATCCATCTGCGGGCTTCTAGCCCCATTAAGGTCTGAGCTAATCATTCCCCCATGTGTACTTGTCCACCGGGAAAGGTCCTGTAGCAACAACAAGTATGCCCTCCAGGGGTTCATAAGTCACAGGGATCATAACATATAAATCACATCCAATAATCAAACTACCCAAACATGTGCATCAAACCCCCCTACCCAAACAAATGCTCATATACATTATGCAATTTAACAAGTCAAGCTTGGAGAATGTCTCAAGATGTCCTATTGGGCTAATCCTCCTTAAGTTTGGGGTGTTTCCTAGGTGATAACCAATCTAGGTCATGTAAGTGTATGAGGTGATGTGGGGAAGGTGTTTGGGCATGGGTGCAATGATAACAAGGAAATGCAAGTCTTACATGTGGGTGCCTTTGTAGAGAGTGAGATGCACCTTATCATGGATGCTATTGTTTCCTAGCCCATTCATTTCCTTTTATTCTTAGATTTATTGTTTTTGATCTTTTTCTTTTATTCTTCAAGGGAAGAGTTGAGGGACACTGTCTTGGCTTGGTAACCAGAGGTGACAATGTTATCCACAAGAATTTCACGAAGATGAGAAGGTTGGCTCATGATGAGACCCCCTTTCTCTTGGCTATGCCACCAAGAGCCACTACCCTGGTTTGGTGAATAGATAGATGGTAGTGTCATACCGCTACCTGCCCATGATCATAATAGGCCGACTCATGATGAGACATCCTATCCACCAACTAATACCTTGAGTGTTTATTTATCTTATGGGTTCGCTTTTCTTACTGAGAAGGTTTTTACTGCTTTTTCGAGAATCCCTGGGAGAAACATCTCAAAGGTTCATTTTGGATTTTAACTCTTGCCAACTACTTTTACCCTTTGGGCCTTAACCCCTTCTTCCCACAAGGCAAGGTACAACCCTTCCTAGTGTGGAAAATCCCAATGCTCGAACAAGGGTAGGGGGAAAGTGAGAGGAATACAGATGGAACGCGATAAGTATGGAGGGAATGAATGATGACCTTTCATAGACCCATCCAATGGAAACCCATCCTAAAGGGAGATCAACTTACTAGGGCATCATGTCACCCTTCCAGGTATGAACAAGTTAAAGAGCATAATTTCCAAGCAAACGTTATGAAATGAAGGAGACTTCAATGCAACACATTCAAGTGCTTCAATAATCAGAGTGAAACATACCATGACACTTAGACTCATTACCTCATGGAGAAAGACTTACTGCTACTTCAGGACCAGGCTGGTGGGATGGACACTGCTGTTGCTGATAGATGGGATGCATTGAAGAAAAGAGCGGCCCTCTCGGGCTATGCTCAAGTCATCCGACTCTCGACAATCCATGTATAGGACTTGTGGGCCTCGAGACATGATCTCCTTAGTTATCCCTAGGATAGGGGATAATAGGCTTGGTGAGAACATTTGCAATCTTCTCATCTGTAGGAAGGTACTCCACTAGTACTACCTTCCTCTGCACCATATCTCGAATGTAATGAATCACGATGGGATCCATTATCTGATCAGACAATCCTGCAAGGATCTTTCGAAGCCACATTGCTTCACATACTTCCATACATACTACAATATACTTGATTTTTGTGGTACTCAAAGCCACAAAAGTCTGTTTCCTGCTACACCATGAAACCACGACAGACCCAAAATTGAAGCAACACCCTGAGGTGCTCTTCCTGTCAACTGTGCTCCCTGACCAATATGAATCAACATATCCCTGCAGTCTCATGTCAACCATGGAAGCATGTCTCAGGCCATATCCAACTGTGCCTCATAAATATCTCAACACGTGCTTCACAACCACCGAATGTATCTGCTTCGACTGAATCATGAACTGGCTAAGTGCACTCACTGCATAACAAATATCATGTTTGGTGTTAACAAAATACATCAATCATCCAATGAGATGTTGGTATATGGTCGGACCAATCAATTCTGAATCAGAAGAAGACTCACTCAACTTCTTCAGATTCATCACCATCTGTGTGGTCATGGACTTACAATCCAATATCCCAATTCTCCTCAAGATCTCAACTGTGTACTTCCCCTGAATCAGGAAGATCTCATTAGTTTTGTGCCATACCTCAAGTCCCAATAAGTAATTCATCATGCCAAGAGCCTTCATATCAAATTCATAGGCCAACTCATGCTTGCACCAAGCAATGAGATGCTATGCTCCGGTGAGAAATAAATCATTAATGTACAGGATAAAAAACAAGGACTCACCATCAACAAACTTATAATACAGGTTTACATCAACAATACTCTTGCTGAAACAAAAAATCATCAGGTATCCATCAATCCTTTCATACCAAGCTTGAGGTGCTTGCTTGAGTCCATACGGGGCCTTCTTCAACCTGCACACATGGGACTCCTTCCCATGAATTACGAAACCATCTAGCTGCTTGATATAAACCTCTTCCTCAATATCGCCATTTGAGGAAAGTTGTCTTCAAGTCCATTTGATGTAATCTCCAACCCAAAGCTGAAGCAAGTGAAATAATCATCCAAATGGAGGTATATCGAGCAACATGAGAAAAGGTCTTCTCATAGTCGATTCCCTTCAGCTGAGAGAATCCTCTGGCCACAAATATCGCTTTGTGCTTCTCGATGCTCCCGTCCGCTGCATGTGAGATCCTCTAGATTTATTGAAGGCTACCTCCTCCTCAAAGGAAACATCCCTACTCACCTCAATTTGTCTCTAAATTGGGATGTAGATCCAATATGCCTTCGACGATTCACGATACCCAACAAATGTACCTTTCCTGGATAAAAGGTCTAACTTCGTCCTTTTCTCCTTGGGTACATGAATGTAAACATGACACCCAAATATCCTAAAGTGTCCAACCTGTCACTGTAACCAACCTGTCACAATCATTGCCACTGTCTCATCCATGAGACCAGATCCACTCAAGGAAGAAAATGTCATAGGCCAACACAAATATGAATGCACAAAGTCCAAGATCCCCTTAGATCTGTTGTCACTGCTCAGAAAAGATTCCTTGGCATTCATTTCAAGAGAAAAACCTCTGCAAAATTCCATCATGCTCAACACAGAGTTGTGGAAGCCCCGTCACCATCTTCCCCAGAACGAGAATAACTCTATAATGCAAATGAGCAAGTCTCCTATGCCATAACTGGTTGAACTGCCAATCTATACCAACTCTGGTCAGACTACTTCATGTCTCAAACTAGAGATCATCTAATAAGTTGTCTTCTGCAACCGTCACTATAGCTCCCTCTCATAGCTATCATTAGTGACATGCCTCTGAGGTAACCTGCCCGAAACAAGAAAACAAGAACAACATTTCCATCGCAACCTCAATGGAATTTAGCAATATAACTTGCTTGGAATAGAAAAAAAAAACAAGAATATCTCCTATAGGGGAGATAAACAAATGCATCTCTAGTATTATGTGGTTAGTATAATGATCATAACTCTAATATATAAAAAACATAAGATTTCAATGGTGCCATAACAACTAGAGGCATATTAAAACAATCAAACCTAGAGGGTGCGTTGTTCCTTTGAATGCATTGGTTCTGAGATCCCTCTGGATCTAAGTTGTTGCTTGGACAAAAGTCCCTTCTCCTACAAACACCCTCATGATAATGATATAAATTAACATATAGAAGTACATACCTCTGGAAGCAGCGGAAAACAACAACAATATCTGGCAGCAACGACAAACCCTAAAACTTCAAAGTGCTCCAACTTGCAATATGAAGGTAGCTGGAGATGTGCTAGGGTAGGGCACACCTGTTGGTGAAGGAAATAGGCAAAACAACCTAGGGAAAGGTGCTCAACGAGCTTGACAAAATAAAACTGTGCAGTGGAAAGGTACAACAACAAGCTGCAACGGCAAGGAAAATATCAAGATCTTCCTTCCAGTGATTAGACTGTTCTGAAGGAAACCAAGCTCTGATTCCATGTTGGTTTCTAGACTAGTTTACAACTACAGTGAATAACCAGGATCTCAAGAAGATTAACCAAGCACAAATTACAAAAAAATAGGTTTGCTCGTTTCTCCATAGACAATGCTCTTTCATTGCCACCCAACCATAGGCATCCTCAAGTGCCACCCCTGAGCAAAGAATAGTATTTATCCCGGGAAACCCTTCTACACAAGGGAATAAAACCCAACACTTTTTCTTATAGAGAAGATCCATGCCAAATACATAATAACTAAGAACAAATTCTATTCACTAGAGCAAACCAATAAGAAAGAATCCAACAATACTTATCTCAACATGGAGAGAACTCAACAATGTAAACCCTAGACAGAGTGCTAGAGTACTAGTCCACCTCTAGCGCACCACCAAGACTGAGAGATATAAGACGTGCGCCTTCCTTTCTTCAGCAGTTGCAGCTGCAGTTGTAGCTACAACTACAATTCTCTTCCAAACTTGCGCTATTATATGTGAGAGAGTTTGTCAAATGAGAAGGGCGCCACCCTTATTTATACTAATCTGACCAATGAACTTTTCTAGTGGGGCCGGCCTGTCCTTTTTAGAAAATATATTTACTTTATCTTTTTCTGGCATGTCGACTTGACTTTTGGAGCATTATATATCTTCTGGGGCTTATTTAATTCTTTCAATGATTTTCCTTTGACGTCTTAGCATATTCTTCTATAAGAAAGGTTATCTCGGAGGTGAATACCTCCTGCAGCTACCAGAAACACCAACACAAATGAGCTTCTTTCCTTACAAAGAGTTTGATGTCTCTTTTGCCACCTCTCTTCCGAGTCACAAGTTCCCCACTACCTATTTAATTGTAGGGTAATAGGGATCTTGGGTCTTGTACAAGTCACCGGTGTTATATTTTTACTTGTCATTGCTCCATTTCTAGTCCCTCCAATAATGTCTTACATTCTAAATGTGGAGTTTAAAGAAATTTTGAAGATATTTTTGCATAATTTTAGAAGGATCTCTTGGGCCCTCAAATTCGCAGTGAAGATAGTAGCTCAAATCATCTTAATAATTAATGATATGAATGAAAATCATTGCATTCCCGAGCATATTACAAAGATAAATCGACTCTCGATGGCTTGAATATACTGGGGTAATAACACACAATCCTATACTAAAATTCAACACCAAGATGCTCTAACCATTGTCTTGATTATCCATTTGTTTTCAAGGATAGTGTCCTAGGATCTAACATCAATAATGTCTAAGCCTCGTTTTTATTTTGGGAGAGTGAAAATTTTCTAAGCCACCAAGGGCAACCCTTTTACACCCCCTTGTTTGCCCCAAAGAAAATTTGCAACACCATTTCTTTTCCCTTGTTGTTTTTCTAGTGAGGAGCCATGAGGGACAATGAGGAATCATTATTTGGTTGAAGAGTGATAAATATTTATTTTCTTAAGAGATTATTAATTAAGGTGTTAAATATTAGAGGGATTTTGTGAGTTGTTGGGTGGTTTTGTAGGGTTATTTTATTAATTTCTTGATAGTTTTATTTAACAAAAGATTTGTGTAGGGTTGTTTTATTAATCACGAGGCACCTAACATATGTAGGTTGGATTATTTGATATAAGGTATTTTAATGCATTGTTTTGATTGTTGGGTGACTTTTCTTGAGTGGCTTTTGTAGTTAGACAAATTTCAAAATTTATTTTTCCTAATGTTGGGCAATCTTCTTGGGTGGTTATTTTTAGTGGTTCTCCTAAATGGTTTTCATTATTGCAAAACTAGGGTTGTGATAGTAGTAGCAAAAGAGAAGACCAAAAATAAGGGATTAGTGTTAAAGCATTCAAGGGACCTATCATGCTGAGTTTCTTGGCGACTTGATCTCACTTAGGTAGATCGGTAGGCGATGAAACTTGAACACTTGTGAATGTGGAGTGGTAAGTGTTAGAAAATAATAGGTGTGCTCGTTTCACCATAGACAATATAGCAATATTTTCATCCAACCATAGGCACAAAGGCCACCCCCGAGTACCTCAACCTTGACAAACAAAATAATTCTGGAAGAAAACCCTAGAACCAATAGCCAACCAAGGTAGCGTACCTCTCTCTCAAGGCTAGCATACCAAGCATAAATTCCAAACCATAACTAGGTAGAAAGACCAACCATAACCAAAGACCAAGTCTCCACTGCTGCAACTGCATCTATCCTCCAGTCATGCACACCACTTGTCCTTATGTAGTTGTGAGACTGAGAGTGACAAATGATCTCTAGCGCCCTCTTATTTATAGTCCTCCAAGTGACTTAACTCGGCCGACTTCTCTTCCTGGAGACTAATAACTCAATATTAATTATTCTCTTGAGCTGACTTGTCTTCCTGGGTTATTATCCAACGTTTTAGGGTTTCTCTTGCTTCCTAAAATATTCTAGTCTTGTTAAAGATTACACGTAGAGGTTAATACCTCCCGCAACTACCATAATATCAACACTCCCTCCTAGAGAGGAAGGTCTTAAAGAAAATGTTCTCGAGCACAAACAAACCATTCAACCGGTAGCATCATCATAGCCACACGAGCTATCTCATGATCAAATCACGATCACCATCATCACTACCCAACTAGATATTCTCCATGGAAATCAGAAAAATTCCATCCAATAGAACACAATTGTGTCTAATCATAGTAGTACACAACTACTATCCTGTGGTACAAAACCACTCCTAGTAGAACACAACTAATAACCAGTGATAGATAGTCACTACCAGTGGAGCACATCCACCATCGTAGCATACAAATACTGTCCAGAAACATACAATCTCCACAACAATCATATCATTTGATATCAATCTGCATAACAATATCATGATACAAAATGAGTCATCTGGACCATTCTTCCACTCACATCTGTGAGATATGGAAGAGCATCTGCCCTAAAAAAGTAAAACATTGGCCATGGGATATCTGGACTATTCTTCCCAAGAATAGAAGAATATCTGTCCCTAATTTCTCAGCCTATACCATTCACCTAACTGGGCCATTCTTCTAGAACTAATCATAGTGAAACCTGAAAAGAATGAGTCTACCCTAGGGAATGCCTGTCCTTGATTGCTGAAACTTGACCATTCACCTAACTAGGCCATTCCTCTGGCACTAATCACAATGCAACCTAGAGAGAATGAGTCTTCCCTAGGGAATGACTGTTCGGACCATTTCCTATGGAAATGACTGTCATGCACCAACCTCCTATAACAAACCATTCTTCGAAACTTCTCACAACTGTGAACTTTGAAAGAATGACTTCTCGAAGAGGCAGACCATTCTACTTGACCACTACTTATAGTGATTTCCAAGAAGAATGACTATCCTAGACCATTCCCCCACACTGGCCATAAGGGGAATCACTGTCTATGGTACATCAACACTCTATCGGACCATTTTCATTACGAAAATGACTGTTTGATCTGGACCATTTTCTGAACTGGAAAATGCCTGTCCGTTAAAAATCTTGGGCCACTTTATGGACTGGAAGGTGACTGCCCAACCTGGACCATTTTCCAATTTGGAAAATGACTGCCCATAAATCAATGACATATCAATGCTCCCTCCCAAATTGGGAGTAATTTCTTCCTTTTCCAATAGGGAAGTCATCTCCACGAGTACCGAATTGTCCCTTAAGTACGCAAAATTTTCATCTTGCACATAGGCTTTACCAAAATATCTGCTATCTTCTCATTTGTGAAGATATATTGGAGAACCACTTCTCCCCTCTGGTCTCAAAATAATGCTCGGTATCAATGTGATTTGACCTGTCATGGAACACCGAGTTCTCTGAAAGCTTTACACAACTCTGATTATCACAATATATCATGGTCGAATCCAACACCTGATCAAACAGTCTAGAAGCTAGCTTACAGAGCCACATTGCTTCCGTACAAGCATCACAAGCTGTAATATATTCTTCTTCTGTAGTGATGAGTGCAACAAACTTCTGTTTTTTGCTAGCCTATGATATCATGGAAAATCTCGAAGTAAAACATATCCAAGAAGTACTTCTTCTATTATCAACACTCCTTGCCCAATCTGAATCGATAAATTCATGCAATTGTATATCATAACTCAAACATCCCACAAAGAAAATATCCAGCTGAGTATTTTCCAAATACATTAACGAGCCAATCAATTTTTGATACAAAGATGGTTCTATTGGATCAAAGTCTCTCAACTTCTTCAGATCCTTCATCATGAGATTTTTCCATGGATTTGCAATCCATCATCCCAGACTTTTGAAGAACCATTTCAATATACTTCCTCTATCATAGGAATTTTTCACCATGCTTCTGCTATACATGAGAGGCTCTGCACCAAGTTGCTTGAATCCATATAAGTTCTTCTTCCATCTGCATACAAGAGTCTCATTTTGGTATACCTTAAAACCTTGAGGTTTCTCTACATATGCTTCTTCCTCAATTTCTCTATTAGGAAGAACAATCTTTACATCCATCTGTTGTAAACTCCAACCCATGGATACTGTAGGAGATATAATGGCTTAGTTAGAGGTATATCTGGTTACTGGAACAAGATATCATCATAGTCTTCTCCCTCCTTCTGGGAGAACCGTCTAGTTCCGAATATCGCCTTGTATCTATCAATGCTTCCATTCACAAGTCATTTTCACAAATTATCACATACATTGTTCTTCATCACAATTTCCTTCCATTCCTTCTGTTGATTGCTTCTAGTGGGTTCAAACCATGTTGGTAGTCTTCTGGTTCTCAGTATAATAACTGATTCAATTGGTTGTTCTAAATTTTATTTGTTTATTGGAATCTTCATGTTCTTCCTCATGTTTCTCTTCAATGTTGGAGTTCATGGAATATTCTATAGATTCTATGCCCTTCCTTTCCGAAGGTTCCAACTTCTTCTTTTCATCATAGGAACATAAATGTAGATGGAAAACCAAGGATATTCGGGGCTTCTTTTCGAAGAAGACTTCTTCTAGAGTCAAAATGAACACGTGCTTCTTATCATGGCTACTACTTCTAATGAATAAAATGGACATATACTTCATAGTCTTCACGGGTTCTTTCACGGATCACATCATTGAGGATTATCTCTCTCCTAATCCCATATTCATGCCCGAATGAGAAATATGCATGCTCTTCTTTTGGAATTATTCAATTAGTTCCCTCCATCTCAGAGAGTCCATGCTTCCGTTTGCATCCTTCTTGATTTTTGTACAAGTGTCACAAGTCTATTCTAGTTTCCTCTTGATTACTGACTTCTTTCTGGTCTAACTCCTTCTGGGTTTCTTTCAAGTTTGATTCTGATTGCGTTCCATTTGGAAATTGTTACTTACAAGAAATGTCACCAAAGGTTGTCAACGTACTTCATTCTTTTCAGATACATTGTTTTACTAGTAGTCATTGTAATGCCAATCCTTATCTTGTTATTCTCCCATAGGTATCTGGCCATATTATCTTCTAATAAATATATACACATGATATGAACATGAATTATGTAAACATGGTATGTGCAAGGACTATGTTACCGAAGTATATTGTTACCTTGACTAGAAGAAAAAACCGGTTTCATCCTACTTGACTTTCTTTGAGGCTTTTTCTTTGGAAACTGTTGCTTCTTGTGTTTCCTTCATTTTCTTTAACTCAGGACACTGGTTCTTGTAGTGACCATATTTTTGACAGTTGAAGCATTGTATTTTTTACATATCCCTTTCTTGATTTGGTTTCTTCATTGAGCGAAACTTCTTCTTATTCCTGAATTTCTTGAACTTTGTTGTGTAGGCTTGATCATCATCTTTATTTTGGGATTTCTCATTTGCGCTAATCCTTGATTCTTCTTGTGTGCAACAAGTCCAAAGTTCTTCAAATGTGGGATACTTCTTTCTTGTGTTCATACTTGCAACAAATGCATCTCATGTCTTGGGAAGTCCATTAAGTACTATATTTAATAGTTCCTTTTCTAAAATGATTTCCTCAATAGCTTGTATTTGATCCATTAACTGAGATATTCTTACAAAGTATGATGTTATGTTGTCATCATCATTCATTTTCATGTCACGGAGCTCATTCTTCAGACTCATTACTTGTCTAATATTTCTGACTGAGAAGAGGTTAGTTTGGGCATCTTACATCTTCTTAGATGAGTTAAGATGAGAAATGTAGGGTATCAAATGGTCCTTTACAGAGTCCACTATGATACTCATAGCATTGGTATCATTTTCCTTGAACTTCTCCATAACTACAAGGTTATGAGGTTCCTTCTCTTTTCCTGCTTCAAACTGTGGTTCCATGATCTTCCCTTTCACAATATCCAACACTTTATTCTTGGTGAGGATGAGGTCAATCCTTGTTTCCCATGCTATGAAGTTAGAAGCCCCTTCTAACTTTTTTTTTTGACTTCATAGAGTAAGTTATGACTTCTTTGACTTGGTAAACCTTTTGACTTTGACTTGGTCAACCTTTGACTTTGACCAAAATCTCAAACTTGATGCCTTGGCTTGCTGAGAGTACCGAGAGGTGTTCTAGGCTAGGGCGTGATAGGTTATCCAAGAATTGGGTCAAGTGCTTTACTTAACGTGCCTTAACACGAGGGTTAGGGTTTTGTTGCTGCAACAAAACTTTGACTGCAAATGCAACTGAAACTGAGAAAATTATCCCAATCTACATTCCAATGGTTAGACTGTCCAAAGATAGTGTGGGCCCATAACCTGTTAGAAAATAATAGGTGTGCTCGTTTCACCATAGACAATATAACAATATTGTCACCTAACCATAGGCACAAAGGCCACCCCCGAGCACCTTAACCTTGACAAACACAATAATTTCGGAAACAAACCCTAGAACCAATAGCCAACCAAGGTAGCATACCTCTCTCTCAAGGCTAGCGTACCAATCATAAAGTACAAACCATAACCATGAAGAAATACCAACCATAACCAAATACCAAGTCTTCACTGCTACAACTACAACTCTCCTCCAGTCATGCGCACCACTTGTCCTTTTGCAATTGTGAGAGTGAGAGTGACAAATGAGCTCTAGTTCCCTCTTATTTATAGTCCTCCAAGTGACCTATCTGGGTTGACTTCTCTTCCTGGAGACTAATAACTCAATATTAATTATTCTCTTGAGCCGACTTGTCTTCTAGGGTTATTATCCAATGTTTTAGGGTTTCTCTTGCTTCCCGTAATATTCTAGTCTCGTCAAAGGTTACACATAGAGGTTAATACCTCCCGCAGCTACCATAATATCAACAGGAAGTGCCAATATGATTGGATGGATTGATGTAATATACCTTAATAATTTAAGAACTACACACACATGTTGGTTCAATGTGGTAGTGCATTCAATGACATTTATCTTCTCCCATGGTATGTATATATAAACTTTTCATTACTACATTTTTTGTCTTTTAACGATGGGTGAAAGGTTCCCTAAAAGATATTTTCATGGTGGTCAACAATACAATCACTGAGGGAAATTTCCCCTATATTAAGGTACTATACACTGATGACAAAGTTTGGAGGATCACTATAACAAAAGAATATCATGATGATTAAAAACTATCATAATAACCGTCATTGAAGGCAAAATTTATAATGGTTAGATCTTAGACATTGTCATTATATTTATTATAACAATGGTTAATATACATCCATTTATATCTGTGCAGTGCAAACATATATAATGGTCATCTTTTACAAATCACTATCACTTCTTGTTTTTTTATGGTGCATGCATGTCTTCAATGTTGTCAAAGAACTTAGAATTAAACAAACATTTCAATGAATTACAAAGCAATGAATCAATGATGTCCAATGCTACTCCAAGGCCTTCACACTTTAGATGTCACTACTGAGAAACACAAATCTTGAAATCTTAGAGTCTACAAGTTGTTGGAAAGATGGGTGAGGTACTAAATTTAAAATAGGAAATGAAGGACATTGGAAGATGCAAGTGATACCTAATTTAGTTGATCAATAAGTGTACTCAAATGTTCTAATTTTCCAATATTCTTCATTTCTTATTTTAAATTTAATACCGAATGAGTAAATACATGTACATATCATTAACCAAAATAAATAATGGGAAATGGTTCTTAAGAGATATATCTCACTAAGTTAAATTAAAACAATTAACATAACCATCAACTAGTAACTAGATTTGTATGCTAAACAAGAACAAGGAAACTATTGCGCTAATTCATATATGCAAGAATCCTATCAAATGCATGACACATATACCTCTATCTGTAAGCGACGTTGATAAAATGTTATTGCAGTCTAAGTTTAGTACAATATAATACAAGGCTCTCATTTATTTGACTTTAATTATGCAATCAAGGATTTAAATACATTCTCAACTAGTCAAAAATCATAGTTTTGGATACAACATACACGATTAGATAAATTGTTTAGTCCATGCCCCAAACTATTGTATTAATTTTTTGTACTAGTTGTATTTTTTATAAATTAGAGACCTATACCTTATCCAAAGTTTTGTTAAAAAATACTTTAATTTTTATATTTTTCTTGGATTATAATTGGATAAAAGATGATGAAGTGATGTTTTTCTTCCTTGAAAATCCAAAATAACAATAATAAAAAGAAAATAAAACAACAATTTGGATATAAGCTAAAGTTTTATACATACAACCATTAATTTCATACCCTAGTTGGCAATATTTGTATAGATTGACATTAAATCTTGTACCTTGCACCTCCTCAAGATTCATTAGAATCATGGCCATATAAAAGTACATGGTAGATCCATGTAATCAAATATATTATAGTCACGAGCAAATAAAATGTGGATCCATGTCACAATATACATTAGGAAGACATCGAGGACCAATGAGATTTTCCCTGTAGTATTCAAAGTACTAATACAATAGTGATATACTCCATCACAACATGGGAGGGGCAACATAAATGAGTGATGTTCCCCCAAGCCCAAGGTCTTTGCCCCAACCCTGTGTTAGAAAAAAAGGACCGCGGAGCAATAAAATAAAACAAATGCAGAAACAAAACACAGAAGACACACAATACGAGAGAGACACATATTTACGTGGTTCACCCAGTGTGGGCTACGTCCACCAGAGAAATTGCCAGGTCCTTCTTTTATTATTATCCAGCGAATGAAGGGATACAACCTACAAAAAAACCCGCTGTAACTTTCTCTTCTTTCTCTCACAGTCTCCTCTCTCAGAATACAATATTCACCATCGACCATAGCCGCAATACATTTACCTCATAAAAGAGGGTTGCCTTCTAGGTAAAAAAACCTAACATAATCTCTACCGTTAGATCTGCGACCTTATAATAAACGGTCTAGATTTACAATGAAATTACAATATACTTTTATAAGGCAATTTTTTCTTCGGGGGCTTTGCCCCCGAACCCCCGCTGGGGTCCCGCTTGCCCCCAGACCCCCCAGACCCTGCAAAGGGGGTACCCCCCCTGCACTTCCCCGCGTGGAAGAGTGTACATACTTCTGGGGTGTAAATACTTCATGGGGTATAAACACGACTGAAAGTAAACGACCTATAAATCAGGAAGATAATCAGGCTCCACAACCAACAATCTCCCACTTGGAGACTGATCTCAACAACTCCACCGTTGTTGTATATGCTGGAATCTGAACCTTCTTGGACCTGGCAAATTTCTCATCTTCATCTTCATTCTTGAAGAC
>ML779425.1:820079-845257 GCA_009831015.1 Picea engelmannii
ATTCTTCGTCCTTCATGGCCGCCGGCTTCTTTGCTACTCCGCTCAATGGTAGGAATAGATCCTTCTGATATAAATAGTCTTCCATCTGCATCTTCCATAACTGGTAGTTTTGGCCGTTAAATTTCTCGACCCTAAACTTTCCACCTTCCGACATTGCTCCCACTCGAACCAAGAACCCTCTTTTCCTGCGAGTTACCTTATGCTCTGATACCAGTTGTTAGAAAAACAGGACCGCAGAGCAATAAAATAAAACAAATGCAGAAACAAAACACAAAAGACACACAATACAAGAGAGACACAGATTTACGTGGTTCACCCAGTTTGGGCTACGTCCACTAGGGAAATTGCCAGGTCCTTCCTTTATTATTATCCAACAAATGAAGGGATACAACCTACAACAAAACCTGCTGTAACTTCCTCTTCTTTCTCTCACAGTCTCCTCTCTCAAAATACAATATTCACCATTGACCATAGCCGCAATACATTTCCCTCATAAAAGAGGGTTTCCTTCTAGGGAAAAAAACCCTAACATAATCTCTACCGTTAGATCTGCGACCTTATAATAAACGGTCCAGATTTACAATGAAATTACAATATACTTTTATAAGGCAATTTTTGATTCGGGGGCTTCACCCCCAAACCCCCACTGGGGGCCCACTTGCCCCCAGACCCCCCAGCCAGGGGGATAGGCCCCCCGGACCTCGCAGAGGGGGTACCCCCCCTCTGCACTCCCCCCCGTGGAAGAGTGTACATACTTCTGGGGTGTAAATACTTCATGGGGTATAAACACGGTTGAAAGTAAAATACCTATAAATCAGGAAGATAATCAGGCTCCACAACCAACACCCTGATGGTATGATTCCACATTATGTGAATAGATGCAATTATGTCGAGCATGGTAGAAACCATCTGATTACCGATCATTAGGGAATACCATTAATAGATGCGAGGGGTCATGCCAATAATAAGACTCGACCCTAAGGTATCTACTACAATCTAACAAGTTTGAATAGAGGCCTTGATGTCGAACACTTGTAGAATAAATTGATAAGGAGTCAATGAGGTAATCCCACTATTGATCATAAGGAATCCTGCCAGTGAGGACTGCAAGTGTTAGATTTTCATTAGTTTAGTTAACATTATATTTACCATAGCATTTTTATCTTTGTTTTAACATTCAATAAACATATACTGAAATATATAAGCAATAGATAAACAAGCACAAGAGGACACAGATATTTATCCTGGGAAAACCCCAAACTCTGGGAGAAAACCCAACCAATGTTTCTTAGAGAGAATATTCCAATACAACCATGAATAGGCTCTAATCACAAGAGAAAACCAACAATGAAGAAAAATTGATAAAAAATACTTATCTTCTTCTTGTCAAACCTTAGTGAGGGTAGACAACTGAGTCACCAAAGAACTGACGCAAGATAGGCACATCACTAGCGCACCACAAAACTGGTACAACTGGTAACTATAGCTGCAGTTGCTACTGCAACTACAACTGCTACTACAACTGCAACTGCTACTGCAACTGCAACTGGCATGAGGCAACTGCGCAACAACACACAACCTTAGCGCAACTCTTCCAGAGGTAGCGCACAAGAGAGATCACCAAGAACCACCAAGAATATCCTTCCCCAAGTGGGGCGCACTCTCCAAGAGAACTAGAAAACATAATTAATGAAATTGCAACTGCAACTATAGATGCAACTGCCTAGTGCACACTGCAAAAGGAGATTTGCCTGACTGTACAAATGAACTGACCCATATTAGTATTTATACTAATCTGGGCACCTTTCTGGGGCCGACTTCTTATTCTGGGTATTTATTATTTCTTTGGGTCGACTTCTCTTCCTGGAAATTATATTTCCACTTTATTATTATTTCCTGTGGGACAACTTCTCTTCTGTGGTCTTCTATTTTACTTTATTCTTTTCCAGGCTTTTCTTCAACTATTCAATTTTCATCCTTGACTTCTTGGAATCTTCTTCTTCTCTAATAAAAGTTGTCTAGCAGGAAAATACCTCCCGTAGCTACGAAAACATGAACACTCCCTCTTATCTAGGGAGGTATCTTTCCACGCTGTCTTCATCTAGTATTCCACTGACTACTCTGTAATCAACTAGTAGCACACAACTACTACCATGCCATCGATAGCTCAAATCGTCCATCACAGTCTCCTAGACTATGATGCAATCATCCAATAGCACACAACTATCCATACTTTCCAGTAGTACACAACTACTGCCATAGTCCAATAGTACATAACTATTTCCATAGTCCTCCTGAATGTGCCGCGATCAAACATTAGCACACATCTATTACCATGCTCTCCAAGAATCAACTAGAAGCATAGAGATTCCACCATGCTGTCATGACTACATAGAAATCAACTAGTAACACTAAGATAATACCATGCTATCTAGTAGTCTCTCATGAATATGCAACAATAAACTAGTAGCCTTAAGCTACTACCATGCCATCAACCATAGTCATGATCTGCAATCCACTAATAGTCGTAAGACTACTACCATGCATTCCAATAGTCTCCATAATTATGCAACAATCAACTAGTATCACTAAGCTACTACCATGCCATCAACCATAGTTATGATCTCTGTGACTATGCAACAATCAACTAGTAGCACACAACTACTACCATTCCATCAACTATAGTCATATCCTTCAATCAGCTGATAGCTACACAAGCTACCACCATGTAGTCCAACAATCTCTATGATTATGCAACAATTAACTAGTAGCACACATCTACTACCATGCCATCAACCATAATCATAGTCCACAATCCCCATGACTATGCAACAATAAACTAGTAGCACACAACTACTACAACATCATCAACCATAGTCATGGCCTCTATAAATATGCAACAATCAACAAGTAGCACACAACTACTACAATTCCATCAACCATAGTCATAGTATATGTTTCTATAACTATGCACCAATAAGCTAGTAGCGCACAACTACTACAATGCCATCAACCATAGTTATAGTCTCATCCAGTAGCACAGAGCTACTCCCATAGTCCTCATGACTATGTGTGTGATGTTTCTTCTCTCATAAGGTATGGTAGTGCATTACCCCCTTAGTCACCTCACATGACTGATCTAGGGAACCCTTGGCAAGAGGGGTTAGCCGGAAGGAGGAGAAACAACACATCTCCCTCTCAACGAGGGTGGACATTCTGCATCACGCCAAGCTTGTATATGAAGTACTTGTACTTCACTCTAGACAGAGGCTTGGTGAGAATGTCCACTATCTTCTCAGCTGTGGATATGTACCAGAGCTCCACAACTCCTCTCTGCACCATGTCTCAAATGTAATGGTATTTTATCTCTACAACTTTGATTATAACAATATGTCAAAGTTGGCTCCAATTCTAGATCAAATATCCATATAAGTAGCTTCAGAAGCCACACTTCTTCATTCTTGCAACAATAGCTATGATATACTCTGCCTCTGTTGTACTGAGTGCCACTGATGTCTGAAGCAACATCCTAATGTTATTTTCTCGTCCACTGCATTCCCTGCCCAATTAGAGTCTGTATAACCCTGCTACTTCACATCTCCATCCGATACGTATCTCAATCCATATCAAACTGTACCATGTAGGTACCTCAACACATGTTTTGCTGCCATCCAATGTACATGTCTAGGATCAACCATGTACTGAGTCAAGGTGTTCATTGCAAAAAATATGTCTGACCTGGTGTTAACCAGGTACATCAAGGATCATATCAACTATCTGTACATTGTGGGATCCACTAAATATAAATATGAATCACTCAAGAGCTTCATATTCATCATCATAGGTGTGGCCATGGACTTGCAGTCCATCATCCTAAATATCTACATGATATGAATTGTATATTTTCCTTGGATAAGGAAAATATCATCTCTTCCATACCTCTAATCCCATCAAATCCATATCCTTCATTTCTAACTCTGAAGTGGGTTCCCTCTTGCACCCATCTATGAGATTCTCATCCCCTATGAGAAACAAGTCATTCACATATAGGATCAATGGGAAACTACCCCCAAGCTCATCAAAATAATTGTATGGCATATCTTTCCCTAGGTTCCTGTTTAAGCACATATAAAACCTTCTTCAATATGCAGCCATGAGACTCCTTCTCATGTATCTTATGGATTCTCTATGCACACTTCTTCTGGCTATTGGAACAAGTGTCTCATCATAATATTCTCCCTCTTGCTGGGAGAATCCTCTAGCAACAAATCAATCTTTGTACATCTCTATGCTTCCATCTGCAATATGCTTGATCTTGTAGATCAACTTGGAAGTCACCACTAACTTCCCTTATGGTCTCAGAACCAAGGAAAAAATCCACATCCCAGTCCTTTTGACTGGATTCCTCCTATGTCAATTGAAACAATGGAATCTTCCCAAGAGGTATCATATCTCCTCAAAGCCTCCGAAGCTTCGATCTAGCCTCCTCAACTCATGGCACTTGTATGCTAGTCCTGGAAGACATCTCTCTCTCCCATCTAAATCTGAGGAAGAATAATTTCTGAATGAAAGTCTCTAAGCCACTGTCTCTCTCTGAGATTAGGCTCACTCTATGTCTGCATTGTCCCTCTGAATATTTACTTTCTCTGAGTCTATATAAACTTCGGAGCCATCTTCTCCCTCTGCATGTGATGAACTCCTCTGAAGTTTGATCTCCTATGAAGTTTCCTAGGAAGGCTGCTCCTCCCTACTAGATCTTGAGGGATGACTCCCTCTGAAATCTAGCTCCTTCAGAGATGGTACTTGGTGGGGCCACCTGCCTCACCATTGGTGGAGCCATCTACTTCTCCTCATGATATGGCTCATTAATGCCATATATCCATATCCCCTTTGCATTTTGAAAAGTATCACGGGACCATGTTGGTCTCTTCCTGGTCACTGCAATGATTATGGGCAGGCCCTTCTGGCTCTACTGAATCTTCCCGATGATTGAAGAGTGATCAACTGAACCACAAGGATCTGTATGGTCGTCTTTAGAGCCTTCTTCTCCTTACAATCAATCTCTATTTTAGATACTATGTATCTCGAAAAAGTACCCTTCTTTCCATAAGGTTTTGACTTCATCCTCTTCTTCTTCATTACATGGATGTGTAAGGTCATGTACACAACTCTATGTCTGGATATTTTGTTCCATGTCTCAACTAGAGACCATATAATATTTTCCCTCCTGCAATCATCATTATAGCCCCCTCTTAGAGATATCACCCATGACCTTCCCGGAACAAGAGAAACAACAAGAGAAAACAACAGAAAAGAATAATACTCTTACAATAATAACAATAGTAAAAACAAGAATGGAAACATTTGTCACAGTAGCTCCTTCTCAGAGCTATCACTTGTGACCTTCCTAGAACAAGAGCCAAAAATAAAAATAAAAATACAATAACAAGAAATAAGAACAACACTCTTCTAGTGTTGTGACCAATCATTCCTTCACGGTAACATGCTCAGAACAAGAAAAAACAACATCTCCATGGTAACCTCCATGGAATTTATAAGATAACCTGCCTGGGACAAGGTCAACAACCAAGAACATTTCTTAGAGGAGATCAATTTATCTTGTAAACAAGTGCATCATTAATACTGAACAATGAGATTTTACTTAATGATCATAATACCAACAATATTCAAGTGTTACTAAAAATTTGATAGCAATAGTAGTAATAGAACTCTAAAGACTACTATTCTAGTTACAACACTTACTTAGGCTGCAACAATATAAAATATCAAACCTGATATGCAAACCTGGAGTCTAGTTGCTGCTGTCCCATTTTAGTTGTCATATACTGTAGGAGACATCGTCACTGCTTCCTCCAACTCTTGGGCTTCCTCTAAGTGTTCTAGATCTAAGATTCCTTTGGATGTACATCTCTAGAAAATACCCTCATCTTATATACAAGTACACCATCCAACTTTGTCTTCTAATGATCTTCCTTCTAGAGATTAGACTATTCTGAAGGAAACCTTCTCTGATTCGATGTTAGATTTTCATTAGTTTCGTTAACATTAGATTTATTATAGAAATTTTATATTATTTTTAACATTTGATAAACATATACTGAAATATATAAGCAATAGATAAACAAGCATAAGAGGACACAAATATTTCTCCTGGGAAAACCCCAAACTTGGGGAAAAACCCAACCAACTTTTCTTAGAGAGAATATTTCAATACAACCATGAACATTCTCTAATCACAAGAGCAAACGAACAATAGAGATCACCAAGAACCAACAAGAATATCCTTCCCCAAGTGGGGTGCACTCTCCAAGAGAACTAGAAATCAGAAATAGAGAAACTACAACTTCCTAGTGCGCACTGCAGAAGGATATCTGCACGACTATACAAATGAATTGTCTCAGATTAGTATTTATACTGATCTGGGCACCTATTTGGGGCCAACTTAGTATTCTAGGTCTTTATTATTTCATTGTCCCGACTTCTCTTCCTGGAAATTATATTTCCACTTTATTGTTATTTCCTGTGGGCCGAATTCTCTTCTGTGGTCTTCTATTTTACTTTATTCTTTTCTAGGGTGTTCTTCAACTATTCAATGGTCTTCTTTGACTTCTTGGAATCTTCTTCTTCTTCTCTAAGAAAATTTGTCCAGGAGGAAAATACCTCCCATAGCTACCAAAACATCAACAAAAAGATCCAAGGTACTAGTTGGTTTCTAGATCCCTCTCCTAGATAATTTGTTGATTCCAACATGAAGAGATATGTTGAAGGAGGGCCTTAATATATCCCCCATCAATCGACATAAAACATACACTGATAGATCTTGTGAAGAGATAAAATCACCAAATACAATTGATACATGGATGGCTGACTCGAATGGTCAACAAGACAGTAGATGGCCGACTCAAAATTACTTCCCTTGAACATATAACACAACACATAGATGACTTGGAAACATTGAATCAAGAGTACCACTAATATAGTACAACAATTCATGAGGCATTGAAGCAATCTCCATAGTGATTGGAAGAGTAACTAGCCAGAGGAGTACATGACTCGTACTGATGGTATGGATCCTAGGAAAGCTATAACCCAACTATAAGACAATGATGAAAACATGGGCCATGTTAAAGGGAAACACAAATATACCTCAATGGTAATCCCCCCCTCTTTTTGGTGTCTCATTCATGTTTTTACAAGCATGAAAGAGAAATAACAATATGCTCGATAATGTCTTTTTCATGGTTCAATGAGTGCGAAAAAGAGTTAAAAGTGTGCTCAATAGTGTCTTTTAATGGTTTTATGAGCACAGAAAAAAGTTAAAATTGTGCTTAATAATGTCTTTTTCATGGTTCCACAAGCACAAAAAGGAGTTAAAAGTTAGCTTGTTAGTGTCTTTTTCATGGTTTTACAAGTAATAAAAAGAGTTAAAAGTTATCTCATTTGGAAAGAATGAGTGGCTCAATGACATGATTCTATGTTCCAAATACGTGGAACCAACCTATTGAAAATGAATTCATAATGGTACTGAAAAGTGATGTCCACTCATGGCAATAGTTCTCTCCATGGGTAAAGGGTAAAAAAATGGAGGAAAACTAATGAAAAAAGAAAGAGGTTAAGTGTGAATGCAATTGCCATAAGTGATAAAGAAAACAATAATGTATCAGCAGGAACCAGGACATAAACACAAATATACATGTGTGACCGTGGAGTAACATAAAAATATGGGAACCCCCTTAGGATATGGCTAGAACAAAAATGAAGAGAGAAGAATACTCAACTTTGACTCATGGCGGTTCTAAATGAGAGTTCTCGGGCCTACAAAACGTTGCAACATGTGTAGCCAATGGAAATCAAGGTGCTAACTAGGGTGCCCATGAAGGGTAATCAATACCACACAAGTTATGATGTACAATGAGGCATGGTTAATGTTGCAACTTGATGGGATTGAATGTAAGGCATTATGATGACAACGTGATGGTTAATAACGCAAGATCATATTGCAGGGAGAAATCAATCCGTATATTGTAGTTAGAATATGTACCTCATAGTTTAGTGGATGTCACCATAGAAAATATCAAACAAAATGTCATCGAGTCTTGTAAAACACATATAGAAATACTAGACTCGAGGTTAAAGTGTGTAGTGAAATCTCAAAATAAAAAATGTTTTTGGAATTTTTGGACATGCTATATTGGATACCTATTTTATGCACATATGGTTCAACTCTTACTTATGACTCTAAATGATGTGACTTGAATTCATGTTTATGTACATGTATGCATCTATGAATGCTTAATTTAATGACAAATGCTAGTCTAACAAAACCACAATTAACAACTGATGCAATCTATGTTAAGCTCATGGCCTCACCATGGGTGTTACTATGACAAGGGCCTAGGAGATATACCTAACAGATGAAAATAAAGACTTAATAATGATAAGCACTGAACTAAATAAACCCACACACAAAACAAATCACTCACATCACACACCTATGTACAAGGAACTACACATATTAACAATTTACATAGAGTAGAGCCCATTGCTAGGATCCAAGGAGCCTTATCATCATTGATGAACACATGGTCCATTGTTGGCATCATGTGGTAGATCATGTCGGGGCCACACCTTGTAAGATCAAATTTATACATTCCTAAACTGTCAGGAACTACACGAGGATGAATATAGTGAGAATTATCATGAGCTAGCATATCTCCTTGATGACGCCCATCAAGACATGTATGAGGTACAAGAAATTTGTCTTCGATATGGTTAAGAGTAGAAAATTTGGTGGCAAGTTCCAAAAAGGAAACCTGGGTCTCAAAATGGTCAAGATGTGGCATTTCACTGGATGCCCTAAAAAATGCCCCCAGTCTTGAATTAAGAATCATCGTGTTAACCCTCATCTATTCTGAATCAAGAAGAACATATGCACATCATCCTTTATCTTATCAACTGAAGCCATTACTTCTAGGATGGCCTTATCTGAAAATAACTCAAAATAGAGGAATTCATGTGAACATGGAAAGTCAACAACCTAGGTGGGTTAAGTTCATATTCTATATTGAGATAGAATTTATGACCAATGTTAGCTAGTGCTGACTGGATCATCAAAGAGGAAATCTCAACCACCCTAAGTGGAATGTGGTCCCCATAAGACTATACTTTTGAAGGATTTTATGCCACTCAAATATCATAAAATATGAGGGATCCACTGGTAATTGAAGAGATCATGCTAATAGGAGAATTTTTTTGAGAAGGAGATGGCAGGGGAAGGGTAAATGTACCCATCAAGGAGGAATATTTGAACATCCCTGCATTGACACTTTGATAGGAACTCATGGAACTCATTGAAAAAGGGAAAATTGGATGTCATGTTGGTCCTAAGGTTGGGCATGAAGTACACAAGTTGATCAATGGTCACGATTCACCCCCGATGGGGAAAATGAATTACTCTAAAGACTGACGAGACTAAAACCATCATCGTGTAAAATCGAGTACGACCAAGTAGAATGTTTAATTATAGAGGGGCATTTACCACTCCGAATTCCACTGAAACAATCTTACCACCTAGCTCTATGGTAAATGCGGTAAAGATCCCATGAGACTGAAACACATGTCCATCAAATTCCTTGAGCATGGTGTTAGATGGACTAAGCTTTGGAGAGTGGATAACTTTCCAACATGAAATGGACATGATACAAGTGAATGCTCCTTCATCAACAACTGTTTGGAAGATAGTTTTCCTACATACCATTACTTGAATCTGAAAAGAAATTTGGTGGGAGATCCTATGTCAAATTTGGTCCAATTCAAACCTAATTACATTGGAATTTGATGGGTCAACCCCACCTATTGCTAATAGAAATTCCCTATGCTTCATAGGACAACTTTGTAGAACTTTGAGTCGGAAAAATCCTCCACAATACTATAATTATGGGCGGCTTGTACGTTAGGATTATGTGTTGATCTTGGAAGAACACCCTTTGGTGGGAAAATCACTGTATCAAGTGGTGGTTTCTCAATCTATAGAGAGTCACTAGGCTAGGAAGAGGGAAATATATCATGATTCAAAGGACCAATGATGCAGGAGCATATTTGGCCTTCTACAATCTGCATCAACAAAAAAATATTTCAATTTCAAGCTAGTAATTGTAGGGTAAATAAGTGTCGCAACTCTCATTGCTGTAACACCAGTGCTGCTAGTGCTACAACTATCATTGCTACAAAAATAGTGTTGTAACACCCATTTCTACAAAACAGTGTTGTAACACCCATTGCTACAACACCCATGGTGTAAGTCACGTTGCTGCAACACCCATTGTTGCAACACCAACGTTACAACTCTAGGCATGTTTCAACTTCCGCTATAGTGTTGCGATTATGTCGAGCCATGACTCTATGTGTCTTGGGTGGATTTAGTGGAATTTGGTGGGATATAAATCCATGCGTCTTGGGAGGAATTTGTGGAATTTGGTAGACAAATTGCAAGAGGAAGTCGATAGGATGGAAAACAATTGAGAATTTGGACCGTTGTAACTGCCCAACTTCCAAATCGTAATGGTGGGGAAGAAAAATAAACAATTGAGGAGTAGAATGGTGGGAGAAATTGTCCAACTTCCAAGAAATGAGAAAAGAAAAGGAAAATGAGAAGGGGTTCACTAGAGTTTGTGTGGGGAAAATAGAGATAGAAGAGAGGGAACAAAGAAGGTACGTCTGCAGGAGAAATAAAGTAGAGGAAGGGATGCCCATTTTGGGTTCACAATGTGGAACATGAACACACACCCAGTTAGTGAATTAGCATGAGAACTATGCCAACTTGTCTAGTAATGTAATGAGACTATAAATGAAAAATTCTATCTTGTTAATAAATTATATTGAGTCCCTTTTTAATGGTCTTGTCTCTTGTTTCCTTTTCGTGTGACTGTAAATTCCTCTTGGCATTCTTTAAGTCGTTAATTTCTGTTAACATTAATACACTGGTAGTTGTGCACTCTATTGGTAGAAAATTGGTTATGTAGTTGGTTGAGTACAATATTGAGGGTGACTACATCAAGTGGTATCAGGGTTGGTTTAAAGATGAACTTGTGAGAGACATTTCCCAGAAGTAAGGATTGTGAATGTTAGTCCAAGTGAAGGCTATAAGAAAACTTGTAAGGATGCCTCCATGTGAGAAGAAGCAACACAAGGAGGTGCGAGGAACAAATAATTAGAGGAATTGCGAAGGAGGATATAAGAACTGAAAAATAAAAGGATTGGAGATGCTAAAACAAATTCAAAGTTGGAAGATGAGCTTGAGGAAGAGATAAATGTTGAGGAAGTAGACCCAACGATACGTTTGATATATTTTCTAAAATACAGAGGTAGTGAAAGGGTGGAATTTTCATGTTATGATTGTAGTTTGAAAGACGAGACTGTCATTTATTGGATAGAAGAGCTTGAAAGATATTTTGAGTATGGAAATGTTCAGGATCTAAATCGGGTTCGATTCTCCATGAAAAAGATAAAGGGTCATGTTTCACTCTAGTGGAATATGCTACAGAAGGATAGGGTATAGAATTGACAAGAGAATATTAGAACCCGGAGGAACATGGTGAGAAAAATCAAGGGTAAATTCCTACTTGTTGATTACCGGTAGAATTTGTGTAAGAAAGTGAAAAACTTAAGGCAGAAAGAGACATATGTTTGTGAATATATTGATGAATTTTTCAAACTATCTCTTAGATCGGGGATAAAGGAACTAGAATATTAAAGAGTGGCAAGATATGTGTATGGGTTGAAATATCATATTTAGGATGAGACAAGTAGGTATTAATTTAGTATTATAGACAAAGCCTATCAAGTTTCTTTGAAAGTGGAAGAAAATATTGTTAGAATGTTTTGGAAAGAGTTCCGAGGAAAAGGACCTAGAGGCAAGGGAAGAGCAAGTGTTGCTAGAAGCAATGAAAAGGAGGATGAAGTGACCAAAAACAATAATACATGAGGAGGAAGTGGCTCTAGGAGAGGAAGATGATTTGGTAGAGGTAAGTATGTAATCACGTGTTGCACATGCAGAATAAAAGGTCACAAGGCATCATAATTCCTAGAGAAGCATAATACAAGGAGAAGAAATGAGGTCAGAATGTAGGTTACCATGGAAGATGATGCAACAATTTATGGAAGAAATGTGGAAGTACTTCAACAGGAGTAGGGAGAAAAAATGATGTTTAAAAGAGTGTTACTTAAGTCTGAGGAAAAGACAGTTGAAGAGTCTGAACAGAGGAAGATTTTTTTTTAAAACTAAGTGTAGAATTTAAGATAAGTGTTGTCATTTGGTCATAGATGACGAAAGTACAAAAAATATAGTATCCAAAAAAATAATGGAGAAGTTGAAATTAAATGGTATTCCACATCTGAATCCTTATTGAGTCTCATGGTTGAAAAGAGTGCAACATGTGACCATGACTGAGCAATGCTTGTTAAATTTTTAGATTGGAAAATTTAATGAGTAGGTATTGTATGACATAGTAGAGATGGATTCCTGTCACGTACTACTTAGAAGACCATGACTATTTGATAGAAAAATTTTCCAAGATGAAAGGAAGAATACTATTAATTTTTAAGGGATGGACAACACCACAAGTTGGATCCAATGGTAGAGACCGAGTAAAGTGGTAGTGATAACAAAGGAAATGAAAACATATATGTTTGTAGTAGAAGTTGCATTAGGTTGTGCTTAGCTAAATACGTTTTGAGAGAGAAAAAAAATAGCCATTTCTATTTGGCCTTAATGCCAAGACAAGTTCCATAGATTGGAAAAATGAGCTCCGTGCCACCGAAAATTCATCTTTTGTTGAATGAATTTAAAGACATTGTTGGAGATGATCTGCCAACATGTGTACCTCCCTTGAGATGTATATCACATCAAATTGATTTGATACCAGGATCAAGTCTACCGAATAAATCTCGTTATTGGATGACTCCAGTAGAGATTGAGGAAATGAACAGGCAGGTGCAAGAGTTTCTTGAAAGAGGATTGATCCGAGAGATATTAAATCCATCTGTTGTACCTACAATATTGACACCCAATAAAGGGGATGAATGGAAAATGTGTATCGATTCATGAGCTATCAACAACATTACTATTAAGTACAATTTTCCCTTACCAATGATGGACGACCTCATGGATTGTTTGAGTGGGGCCAAGTAATTTTAAGAGATCGATTTGAAGAGTGGGTATCATCAGATTCAAATAAGGGAAGATGACGAATGGAAGACTTCATTCGAGACGAAGGATGGACATTTTGAGTGGCTATTCATGCCGTTTGGGTTAACCAATGCCCCTATCACATTCATGAGAGTTATGAAAGAAGTATTGAAACCGTTTTTGGGAAATTTTGTTTTTGTGTACTTAGATGAAATTTTGATTTTTAGTAAAACCAAAGAAGAACACATAGAGCATGTGAGAAAGGTGTTACAATGGTTGAGGGAAGAGAAACTACTAATAAATTTGAATAAATTTATGTTTATGAAGGATGAGTCAGTGTACCTAGGATTTGTGATTTCCAATGAAGGCTTGAAGATGGTTTTTGGAAAGGTAAAGGATATTTTGGAGTGGCCAATTCCTAAGTGTACAATTGATGTGAGAGGTTTCCATGGTTTGGTTAGATTCTACATAAAAATTATCCAAAACTTCAATGATATTTGTGCATCACTTACTGAATGTATGAAAGGGAATTTTAAAGTGGACAAAACAACCATGAAGTCATTTGAGGACTTGAATAAAAAGGTAACCGAACAACCCATTTTGGCGCTTCCATATTTCAATAAAGTATTTCAAGTGGAATGTGATGCAAGCAGTTAATTGATTGGAGCAGTTTTGAGCCAAGAAGGAAGGCCGTTTTCATTCTTCAGTAAGAAATTGAATTATGCTAAGAAGAAGTATTATGTTTATGATCAAGAGTTTTATGCTATTGTACAAGCCTCAAAGGAATGGTGAAATTACTTTCTACAAAATGAGTTTTTATTATTTACTGATCATAAGGTGTTGAAGTACAACAATATTCAAGGTAAGTTAAACCAAAATCATTCCAAATGGGTAGTATTTTTTCAAAGTTACACATTTGTTTTAAAGCACATGTATGGAAATTCAAATAAGGTTGCAGATGCATTAAGTCAGAGAATAATGTTGCTAAATAATTTGTTAGTTGAAGTTGTTAGTTTGGAATCTATAAAAGAGTTGTATGCATAAGAAAAATATTTTGCAGAGGTTTGGAAATCACACACATGACCTTGAACAATTGATAGAACACTGTATTTGGATTTCCACATCGAAGAAGGATTTTTGTTTAAAAACCAAAATTTGTGCATTCCACGAAGCTCGTTGCGGCTAAATCGTTTTAGAGAGCTACATAGCAGAGGTTTGGGTGGAATTTTTGGCATTGATAAGAATACAACGTTAGTGAAGGAAAGATACTTTTTGGCTAGCATAAACAAGGATGTTAAAATTTTTGTTGATTGTTGTACAATTTTCCAACTACCAAAAGGAAAGAGTCAAAAAACAAGATTATATACACCACTATATGTACCTGAGATACCATGAGAATATATAAGTATGGACTTTGTTTTGGGACTACCTAGGACACAGAGCGGTCATGATGCCATGATGGTTGTAGTTGACATGTTTTCAAATACAACACATTTCATACCATGCAAGAAGACCAATGATGCTACTAAAGTGGATTGTTTTTTTTTTTTGAGAGATTGTGAAGTTACATGTATTGCCGAGAAGTATATGTTCTGACATGGATACAAGTTGGAAACTTTTGGAGGATACTGTTTATGGGAGGAATGGAAAAATCCTCACTGAAGCATTTTTGGATCTCACTAGGCTAGGTGAGATAGGCGAGATTATCACCTTGGGTTTATAACTTGTAAAAAATATTAATCAGACCTCAAGAAATAGATTCTTGGATATGATGTTATTTTAGAAATTTGTATTTTTTTATGTGAGATAAAAAAAAAATGCACTTGCAAACTGAATTTATAAAATAGTTGAATAAACAAATGCAATATAGCATAAATCTAAAACTCAGTATACAATAAGTCTCATAAATGAGAAGAAATTGATATATAACCTTATTGATATCAATTTGAGTTACAACCGAGTTCTTCTTTTCAAACCCTTGCGAGGGTTTGGATAAGAATTAGACTTAAAAGTCTGAGATTTTATTTGACTCATACATAGAAAACTGATATCTCAAAGGAATAAGACTAGAACTGAAAAATGAATTGGATCAATCTAAGCTAAAAGTGCATCATTGCATTGACTTTGAAAAACTAGCATTAATTAGCACCGAAGTAAATTTAGAACTTCCAACTAAAACTAAACATACTTTCAAGAAGAATGAATGAACTTGGAGCATGTGAATAATCGATGCTTCCTAGCCCTTTCTTCGCCACCCTTAGAATGACCCTGTTATCAACAAGATACCTTATCTCTAAAGAAACTTAGAATGGAATGAATGGACATACATTCACACTTGAGGCAAGAGAAAACCATATAAGAAGTTTTTCTCTGTATCTTTTTCATGTCTTTATTTGTGTAACACCGCTGTTTCCTCTAGTCTGTAAATAAAAGTATTATTATGACCAAAATATAAATAGATCTATTATGTGATCAAGGAAAGACAATGGACCTTGATTTATTTTGTATTGTACATATTTGATTTTAACGCAACAAATAAATTCTAAGCTACTGCCGAAGGGATGGCCTTCATAGGTTACAATGTCATGAGAGGAATGGTGCAAGAGGGAGGAAATTACTGATTGAGATGACTCTGCTAGGTAGTACCCTATCTAATTAAAATAGTGCAGAACTAAACTATCCTCATCCCTGAAAAATGATTATCAGTCAACATAGTAGTTGAAATATTTCCCTTGGAAATTAAGGAAGGATGGAAAATGTACCATCAGGAAAACTTTTGGCACAAACCAAAAATTCCTGGAGGAGAAGATAAGAAAAGAAGGGTGCAAGGATGAACAAAAGACATGGATGGGCATAGACTAAGGGAAATTGGAGATAGATAGAAGGAGAAGCTTCTGGTTCACATAAGAAGGAAGGGGTAGAATTTGCAGAAAACGCCCTGGAAAACTTGCATAAATACTCTCGTGGCATTGTACCTTGGCTCAGGGGTGGCTGGTTGTAGTGGATCATAGTCCAACCTTTCCTATGGTTGGTGGAGAGAGAATTAACCTTTAGTAGTGGCCAACATATCTCAAATTTTTATATAAGTAACTTGTATTTCTCTATGTATTAAATTGAATGCATGTTTGGATTTGATAACATGTATGATGATATTGGAGATTGACTATGTATTTTTGGAAAGATCCCGTGCTTGTATAAAATGTATATCTTCCCAGGAGGTCCTATGTTTTAATTCTATATAGTTTATGTTTCAAATGAAATAGAAACAAGAAGATAATTGCGAAGGGCCTGTGTGAATGGTAAATAGGGCATAAACATATACAATAATTCGAGTAGGTAAGTAACCCAAGCCTCAGATATAACCTTAGTGGAAATATACTCTACTTACCATATACATTATTATATCTCCTTTCATATATATATGTATATATATCTTCACGTGTATACTTGTACACTATAGTGATGATATTTTTGTAGAGAGGGAGTACCATTGGAGTATTATGAATCTGAGGCATCCTAGCTAAGGAAGGGGTATGATTTGAACTCGGGCAAGGGATTCTAGAAAATAAATTAATAAAATCTTAAAGGAGGACGATGGGAAAGTCATTGAGAAAAATTGTGTAAGTCCTGATCTAGAATATTAAGCCAATGGAAAACCCTTACTCACCTCGAAAAATCATGACCATTGAATTGACATGATGATTAGATTTGGGACCTTCATTGGATTAAAGGTGAGACCAGATATTGACTGTTAATATGGAATAATGGAGAGATCCTAATCTTCCATCAGAGATGGATATGCAGCCCCTGGAGTATGCACTCTGAAATCAATGAGGCTTGTTGATATATCAGAGGGTGTTCATAGAGGATTATGGACCGTTCGATCCGTGGTGGTGAATGCGGTCAGAGTCCCATGGTCAGAATGACCCTCGATGCCATAGTGGAGGTAGTCCGAAATAGGGAGTTTGGGGGGTGATTTAGGCCGTCCATCGGGGCAAGGCCCACAATAAACCTCCATCGTAGATCACCGTGGGTCTCGTTTAAATAAGGCTAAGAATAGAGGTGACATCAATATGACATGCCATGCTGACAAGGACCACTAGCGTGTCCAGAAGGAACACATGTTAGCCATTGATTGAAGGAAGGACCAAGGGGAATCCCTATCAAATTTCACTTTGGGACATGTGTCATCGAACTTGAACCGTCGAATCCACGATATTGATAAATCTTGGCCATCCTTCGGAGGAGGCTATTCAGAGTGGTGGTGGATTCCTAGAAGGATTTGACTCTAATGGGAATCACCAAGATTTAATTTGAATCGTTCATTATGTTATCCCCAACTCCTAGGGATAAATAAGGAGATGATTTCTCGAGGCCCTCATGTTGCAGACATGGAGTACCGAGAGACAACTTGACCAGTAGTTTCTACTTTCACAAATAGAGACCCGCTTCACCACCACAGTTCCAGGCTCATCATGAGGGTATCCACGACATCAAATAGCTTCCGGAAGACATTGGGTCTTTCTGCATGAGGTAAAAGCTAGGTATTATGGTGAGTGTCACTTTAATATTTGAGTCATTTGAGTTTGTTTCATTTTAAACTACTTTTGATTATGTAACTCTTGCTTGGACATTATGCTCTTTACCCCGTTTCACTTTGGTGGTTGACATTGCGCCCTAGTAAGTGGGTCACCCTTATGGATAGGTGTGCTACTAGGAGGTCCTATTAACAAGTCATTGTTCTATTCTTGACCATATAAAAACCTTACATTGATGCTAAAGTCGATGCTTTTATACTTGAGTTGTACTTGTCTTTACTAGCTTATCTTTTACATCATTTGTTATACTTTTAGAACCTTGTTTAGCAGCTCTAATAATAATTTCTTTGCTGATATATATCTTTGTTGACTGCTGCAAATAGGGAAAACAATCTTAACTTGCTTTTCCACTTAACATATATCTTGTATACTTGGCGTTTCTTGTGTCTTGGGCATGTATCATTGTCATCTGCAGATACTCAAGATTTTTGGAAACCATTGTCCACTACCGAGACTCATTTCCCAATTATTATCCATTTAGAAACTTGAACTATAGGGGAATCCATTCATAAGTATCACTTTCCATCTCATTTCACCCCTAGGGTCAGCCGATATTCCCCCCTTGAGGTGACCACTTCACCTCTAAAGTGACGGTAATACCTATCTGAGGTGACAGTGGGTAGGTATTCTCCTAGTTGTCACCATCTTGTGGTTTGGGTTAGGATTTTCCCAACCTACAGTTTGCACGATAACATTTTTGCATCGTTGCTGGGGAGGATTTTGAATCCTCTTTCATGCCCTAATGACACTTTGGCAAGCTACCATCCCAAATCCTTTACCCCTAGATTTCCTAGCGACTCCACTTGAAGGAAGTTACCCTTCCATGCTTGATGAGATATTCTTGAATATCATCTGGCGGATCCACCTTCCTAGAATCCATCTTCCATTAAGAATTTTCCCTAGCGAGATTCAAACCATCTAAGGTTTACTTAATAAGGCCTCCTCTCAAGTCTCCCATTGTCAAGACCCTTTACCAAGGTACCCTTCCCCTTTTTCCAATGGATCACCCTTGGGAAAAATATCTCTATAATCCTTTGAACATGGCTACCATTCTCGGATATCCCAACACCATTCCGAAAGAGTCTCATAAATGGTTTCCAAAATTTCTAGGAAATAATGTGATCATTGCTGATGATCATCTCTATGACATGGGCCAAGACATAGAAAATACAAAAGTGGAGCATGAGGATGTAACAATGAAGCTACTATCCTCATCATTAACTGAAGATGCACAAAGGTGGTTCATAGGATTACCTGACAAATTCATATCATCTTATGAATCCTTTTCCAAGTTATTCAAGAAAATACAGACAACGAAAAAAGACAATGGAATGCTTGTAGCATAATTTAATCAGATAAAGAAGAAGAATAATGAAACAATAAATGAATTTGACTATAGGTTTGACAGATTATACAATCAAATCCTGATAGATCTACATCCTACAACTACACCTATTCTTCTCCTTTACATGAATTCATTCGATGGAAAATTTCATTTATTCTGGAGGACAATAAGACCACCACCTTGCCATGAGCCAAAGAGTAAAAAGTAGAAATTGCAGAGTACCTCCTTTTTTAGTATCCTCGTGCCAAGGGAGAGACAAAGACTTAGGATTCCAGTAGTATTACTCCAAATCCAATTTCTCTCTTGACTCAAAAGATAGATCAGATGAGTACTCAGTTTGTCCAAGCTCATAATCCTCGTGCCAAGGGAGAGACAAAGGCTGATCTTTTTCAGTATCCTCGTTCCAAGGGGTAGACAAAGACTTAGGATTCCAATAGCATTACTCCAAATCCAATTTCTCTCTTGACTCAAAAGATAGATCAGATGAGTACTCAGTTTTTCCAAGCTCAGAATCAAATCATGGGATGATTAACCACTCTGGAAATGAATCAATATGCCTCCAGACCTCAGTTTGATAGATACATGAGAGATTCCATATGTTGGAAAACAAGGCCTCAACAAGAGGCTAAGGCCCCTGATATGTTGAACCCAGTTGGAATGGCCAACATAGAGAAAACACCATGGTTTTATCGATGTCAAGAACCTCATCGAGAGGATGAATGTCCCCGACAAGACGAAGACTCTCCTGATAGTATGAACTTCATGGATATGATATGTAAATTCCAAGAGGAAGAGGTCACATAAGAACATATCGACGAGGCCAGAAGAAAGGGGGAAAGAGAGGGAAGACTCTGGGTGTTAAACTAATTGATAGATGACCGAGAAAGGAATTGAGGAAGAGGGAATTTTTAAAATACACTAGAAGAAATAAAGATTCAGTTCCTCCATCACAACCTTCCACTCAGTCTTAGCCAAAATAAACCACTCCTCTCCCATCTATAGAGAAGGTGGTCCCACCACTTCCACCTCTAGTGCAATAGTTTCTTCCCCAACCAACTCCAAAAGAAGATGAGATTCCGTCGAACATAAACGTTGCAACCATGTTTAGGGAGTTGAATATGATGGTCCTTGTAACATAGATATGAAAAATTACTTCTGTTAGGAGGGAAATATTGAAGTTATTAAAGGTACCAACTGAGAAGGAGGACCCTCCAATCATTTTGAACACCATGTATCTTGATCGAAAAAGGGACAATAACCCTCCTTTCTATCTTTCCTTGGGAATGAATGGCCTCCCCCTAAACAATTGTATGATGGATTCCAGGGCCTCAACAAATGTCATTTCTTTGAAAGTGATGGAGCAACTTGGATTAAAGACAACCTGACCATATGGAAGTGTCTGTGGCATTGATTCTAAGAGGGTCAAGGTTTATTGACTGTGTGAAAACATTGAATTCTTATTGATTTATTTTATGCATATCATCCTCATTATGAACATAGTAGTGATTGATGTTCCGAATGCTTGGGGGATGCTCCTATCAAGGAGTTGGTCTGCTACTCTTGGAGGTTTTATTAGCATGGATCTTACCGATGAACACATTTCCATGGGGGATAGCACCTTTGAGATCATATATAGTTGAGAGTGGGTTGACAAGCATGTGATGGACCCCAATGGTCCTGATTACACATGTGAGTGTGAGTTTGATGAGGTTCAATATACCATTAATGAGTATGATCCATGAGACTTACCTTTCATGTAGGAGGACTGCATAGATACACTACTCCCAAGGACAAATGAGTATAAGGAAAATATTGTGAATTTCCAAGGGAAAGAACCAGGGTCCATCCATATATTGAAGAAAGAGGATAAACAAAGCAAAGAATGTGAGAAATCCATCAGAAAGGAAATCAACACAGGACCTCCTTCCTATCCTTACATCAAGAATATACCTTAAATAAACTATAGTGACGTAATTCTTGTCTTCATGTGGGACAAAAAGAAGGGCAAGACTAAATACGATCAGAATGATGTCGGTTGGCTTGGTCCTTACATAATCAAGAAGAAGTCCAAGAAATAGAAGTATTACTTGAGAACTTTGGACAAGATAAAGATTCCATTACCAATGGATGGGTCTCTTCTCTGAACCTACATCCAAGGAACTTGAATTATTCAGGGCCTAGGCCCCAGGTAAGTAGGTAGGTCATATTGCTTTCCATGCATTTGCATCTTGATTTCTCACGGTAGCTTAGTTGCATTTCATATTTCATTTTTCTCTACTTGCATATTGCTTTCATCATATTACATGTTTAGTTTATAAATTTTTGAAAAAAATGATAAAATTTTCTTTTCTAAATTAGTTATCATTTTTGATATACATATGGATGGAGGGTGATAGAACCACCCTATATTTTAGAGTTTTGTGTTTCAGTGTAGGAATAGGTCCACCAGGAGATGATGCGGTTCTCATGCACTCTAAGACAAGTACATGTCCCCAAGTAGGAGCCATATTTTATCCCCAATTCCTAGGGATAACTAAGGAGATGATGTCTCAAGGCCCTCAAGTTGTAGACATGGAGTACCGAGAGAAAGCTTGACCAACAATATCCACTTGCATAGATAGATACCCACTTCACCACCACAGTTCCAGGCTCATCATGAGGGTATCCACCACATCGGATCACTTCTGAAAGACATTGGTTATTCCTCCATGAGGTACAAGCTAGGTATTATGGTGAGTTTCATTTCAATATTTGAGGCATTTTAGTTTGTTTCATTTTAAACTGATTTTGATTATGTAACGCTTGCTTGGAAATTATGCTCTTTTCCTCGTTTCACTTTGGTGGTTGACATTGCGCCCTAGTAAGTGGGTCACCCTCAGGGATAGGTGTGCTACTGGGAGGTCCTCTTGAAAATTCGTCATGCCATTCTCGACCATACTTGTCACTTTCCATACTTCATCCCCTCATCTCCTTACCTTTTGGGATTTTTGAGTGCACTGACCCAAGAAGGGATTGTTCCTCATTTCATGGGAAGAAGGGGATGAAGGCCCAAAGGATTGTAGCTGGAAAAAGGTAAAATCCAAATATGAACTTTCTATATGCTCGCCCAGGGATCCCTAGGGCAATGAAATGTCTCTCATGACATTATAACTAATGCAAAATTCCAACCATTGTGAGAAGACTACATTGGCTGGAATTTGCACCCTACTTGGAAAATTCTCTCTATATTTCTTGGTCACATTACCTTGTGATGGTTTGTATTATTCTATTGGATTGATGGATGATGTGCTAGATCTCGTGGATGATTTTTATTTCTTTATGGTGTATTTTCCTTGGTGAATTAGGGTTTCATATTGTTAATGCTTCAACTAGATAAGGATTTCATGTTTATTTGCTCTATTTTTTTGGTTGTAAGGTTAATGTGATGATATCTTGGGGAGTATAAGGGAATAAAACCCCCTCTAATTCCATTATAATTGTTTGGAATACTATATTGTGCAAAGGATACTAGGAGGCGTAAAAGGGCTTACACCCTCCTAGGTTTTTCCTTGTTGGTTAGAGTTTTCCTTGGGGAGTAAAAGGGTTTTCCTTGGGGATTAAAAGGGTTTACAACCCCAAGGAAGTAACTAATAAATTTTTTTTAATCAAGAGACTCCATTTTACCAATATAAAGGCACTAGTCTCCATACATTGGAGAAATAAATTATTGCATTGATAATCGTGAAAAGTTGAGATATTGAAATTGTTTTAAGTGGAACTTAATCTATATGCTATACATGCCTCTAAGCCACTAAAACATCTCATTTGTCCAAGAAAGTATTATTTATGTTGTGAATTTAATCTACAGCCATTAGGGCTGCAGAAAAACTCATCATAACTTTTGATTTTACTCTCTTATCAACCATCAAAATTTGCTAAGAGTTTTCCAACATAATCTACTAGTCCTAGCGCACCTTTTGGGTGAATTTTTTGCAAGTTTTGGTGGCTTATTTTTCTGTTGTAACAACTTGTTTTCTACAGCCATAAGGATGAAAATATACCTCTTCAATAATTTTCTATCACAACCTTACATTGATGCTAAAGTCTATGCTTTTATACTTGAGTTGTACTTGTGCTTACTAGCTTATCTCTCGCATCATTTGTTAGACTTTTAGAACCTTGTTTAGAAGCTATAATAATCATGTATTTGATGATATATATCTTTGTTTATTTCTGCAAATAGGGAAAAAAATATTAAATTTATTTTCCACTTAACATATATCTTGTATACTTGGTGTTTTTTGTGTCTCGGGAAGGTACCATTGTCATCCGCAAGTACTCAAGCTTCTTGGAAATTATTGACCATTACTGAGGCTCATTTCCCAGTTATTATCCATTTAGAAAATTGATCTATAGGGGAATCCAATCATAAGTATAAGTTTCCATATCATTCCCCCCCTAGGGTCACCTGAGATTCCCCCCTAGGGTTACCTGATATTCCCCCCTTGAGGTGATCACTTCAACTCTAAAGCGATGAGAATACCTCTCTGTGGTGAACGTAGGTAGGTATTCTCCTAGTTGTTGCCATATTGTGGTTTGGGTCGGGCTTGTTGGGTGTGTGTTATATTCTTTGCATGTGTGTGTGTGTGTGTGGGTGCGTCAGATACGACAACTGCGTATGACGATCCCTTCACCTAGATTTTTAGCCAATTTTGGGCGGTTTTTGCTATTTTTAGCGGATTTTTCTATTTTTAGCTGATTTGTAAATTGATCCCAGATTAAGGGATTAGGGTTTTGGTATCTACGGAATACCTAAAAACATTGTATATATTGTATGGTGAATGGTGAAATTCGATATAATGAAAATATGAAAGGTTTTCCCGGTTGAGGGTTTCCGGTAAAAATCTCTGTGTACTCTGTGTATGAGCCATTGATTAATTTCTGTATTGCTTAAGAATCAATATGCATTGCTTTAATTCACAGGTTTAAAACTTACATGTGGTATTAGAGCATGTTTTTGGCTTCAGAGGGACGCCTTTGTTGCTGAGGGTTTGGCTCGGTCTTGATAGATCAAGTTTATCTTGGGTCTGTGATAAACCTGGGTTTAGTGGGAGCTTTTGCAGTGGATATTCGAGTAAAGTAAGAGGAATGGTGAGCTCATATAGAATCGAGATAGAGAAGTTCAATGGTAAAAACTTTGAGCTATGGAAGCCCAAGATGGAGGACCTTCTTGTAGACAAAGAACAATGGATCGCTGTGGATCCTGGTACACAACCTACTGGTACACCATCTACAAGCACACAAGATACTGGTACACAACCTACTAGTACAGAAACTACTAGTACACCAGTTACTGGTATGTCGACGGAAGATTGGGACAAGTTGGAAAAAAGAGCAAGGAGTACGATTTGACTCTGCCTGGCAGATTCGGTGTTGTTGAATGTCTCGGGAGAATCTACAGCCAAGGAACTATGGGATAAGTTAGAGAATTTGTATCAATCAAAGTCCCTGGTAAAAAAGTTGTTTCTTCGAAAGAAACTGTATCATCTTAGGATGGAAGATGGAGATTCTGTGACAGAACATCTAAATGCCTTTAATACTCTGGTAAGTAAACTTGGATCTGTTAATATTACGATTGCAGAAGAAGATAAGTGTATTACTTTGTTATGTTCTTTGCCAGACTCTTGGGATAATCTAGTTGTAGCAATAGGTAGTACCACTCAATCTACATTGAAGTATGAGGATGTAGTTGCATCCTTGTTATCTGAAGAGATGAGGCGAAAAAAAATGGATGGTCACAACATAGATGCTTTATTTGTAAGAGGGCGTACCCAACAAAGGAACCCTGGTAAGCCTTCAGGATGGAAATCTAAATCTACAGGTAGATCTAAGTCCCCAGGAAAATATTTGAGGAAATGCTGGAAGTGTGGTAAAACAGGGCATTATAAGAAAGATTGCAAGTCTAAGAAGGTTGAAAAACCAAAGGGATCTGATAATACCTCTTCCACGGAGGTGAAAACCTCCACTGAAGAAGGAGGTGATGTTTACC